>NW_026476305.1:0-10146 GCF_026875155.1 Cherax quadricarinatus
TGACATGGTGACTTCAACAAGATGGAAATCAATTGGGAAAACTTGGAGCCACAAGGGGGCCAAGAAACGTGGAGGGCTAAGATGATGGAGGTGGTACTTGAAAACCTCATGTACCAACACATAAGGGACACTACCAAAGAGAGAGGAAAGGATAAACCAGCGAGACTGGACCTAATATTCACCTTGAGTAGTGCAGATATTAAAGACATCGCATATGAAAGACCCCTTGGGGCCAGTGATCATATTGTTTTAAGCTTCGAGTACATAACAGAGTTACAAATGGAGGCGGAAACAGGAAGAGCCGGACGAATGAAGCCAAACTACAAGAAAGGGGACTATGCAAGCATGAAGAACTTCCTGAACGGGGTTCAGTGGGACAGAGAACTGACAGGGAAATCAGTGGATGAGATGATGGAATATGTAACAATGTGCAAGGAAGCTGAGGAGAGATTTGTACCCAAGGGTAACAGGAATAATGAAAAATCCAGGATGAGTCTGTGGATCACCCAAAGGTGCAGGGAGGCCAAAATCAAGTGTGCTAAGGAATAGAAGAAGTACAGAAACCAAAGGACCGAGGAGAATAAGGAGACCAGTCGTAGAGCCAGAAATGAATAAGCACAGGTAAGACGGGAAGCTCAAAGGAAATATGAGAATGACATATCAGCGAAAGCCAAATCTGACCCGAAGCTGTTGTACAGACACATCAGGAGGAAAACAGCAGTCAAGGGCTAGGTAATCAGGCTGAGGAAGGAAGGAGGGGAGATCACAAAAAACAACCCCAAAGTATGAGAGGAACTCAACACGAGATTCAAAGAAGTGTTCACAGAGGAGACAGAAGGGCCTCCAGAAAAGCAGAGAGGTGGGGTACACCAAGTGTTGGACACAACACACCACACAGGAAGAAGTGAAGAGGCTGTTAAGCGAGCTAGATACCTCAAAGGCGATAGGGCCTGATAACATCTATCCATGGGTCTTGAGAGAGGGAGCAGAGGCACTTTGTGTACCACTAACAACTATCTTCAACACATCTATCGCAACAAGACAACTACCGGAAGTATGGAAGACAGCAAATGTAGCCCCAATTTTTAAAAAAGGAGACAGACACGAAGCATTAAACTACAGACCAGTGTCACTTACATGTACAGTATGCAAAGTCATGGAGAAAATTATGAGGCGAAGAGTGGTGGACCACCTAGAAAGGAATGAGCTTATCGACGACAGCCATTACAGTTTCAAGGATAGGAAATCTTGTGTCACAAACCTACTGGAGGTCTTTGACTGGGTGACAGCAGTAGGACAAGAGAAAGAGAGGGGGTGAATAGATTGCATTTTCTTTGAATGTAAGAAGTCGTTTGACACAGTTCCACACAAGAGATTTTTGCAAAAGCTGGAGGACCAAGCAGGGATAACAGGGAAGGCCCTACAGTGGATCAGGGGATACCTGTCAGGAAGACAACAGCGAGTCATGGTACGTTGCAAGGTGTCAGAATGGGCGCCTGTAACGAGCGGGGTGCCACAGGGATCAGTCCTAGGACCGGTGCTGTTTTGGTATTTGTGAACGACATGATGGAAGGAATAGAATCTGAAGTGTCCCTATTTGCAGAGTGATGTAGAAGTTTGGATGAAAGCAGAATTCAATGCGACGAAGCAACCAGCCAAATACAAAATTTAAGACTGGGGAAGGGCAAAGAAGACCACAGACGGAGTACAGTCTAGATGGCCGAAGCCCACAAACTTCACTCAAGGAAAAGAATCTTGGGGTGTGTGTAACACCGGGCACATCTCCTGAGGCGCATATGGGCGCCTAGCAAGCCTAAGAACAGCATTCCGACATCTAAATAAGGAGTCATTCAGGACCCTGTACACTGTGCACGTTAGGCCCATATTGGAGTATGCAGCACCAGTTTGGAGCCCACATCTAGCCGAGCATGTAAGGAAACTAGAGAAGGTGCAAAGATTTGCAACAAGACTAGTCCCAGAGCTAAGAGGTATGTCCTACGAGGAGAGGTTAAGGGAAATCAACCTGACGACACTGGAGGACAGGAGAGATAGAGGGGACATGATAACGACATATAAAATACTGAGAGTTATAGACAAGGTAGACAGAGACAGGATGTTCCAGTGATGGAACACAGCAACGAGGAATCACAGTTGGAAGCTGAAGACTCAGATGAATCACAGGGATGTTAGGAAGTATTTCTTCAGTCACAAAGTTGCCAGGAAGTGGAACAGCCTGGGTAGTGATGTAACTGAGGCAGGTTCCATACATAGCCTTAAGAGGAGATATGATAAATCTCACGGAGCGGCAAGAGTGACCGGGTAGCGGCCAGTTGAAGAGGCGGGGCCAGGAGCTATGAATCGACCCCCGCAACCACAACTAGGTGAGTACAACTAGGTTAGTACACAAACACACACATTGGGCAGATCGTTGAGTGTGAATGTGTTGACCTCCCTACTCCCACTCCAAACATTCCTGATACAGGAAAATATATTCCCCAAAGCAGAGAATAAACTGTTTATTCTCTCTCTCTCTCTCTCTCTCTCTCTCTCTCTCTCTCTCTCTCTCTCTCTCTCTCTCTCTCTCTCTCTCTCCTCCTCTCCTCTTCTCTATTTTTAACATTCAAATTTAAACATTATATTTCATTGCGGAAACCACCTGGAAAATTGTCTTGAATAAAATTGCTAAAGATAGCACCTGCTAACACACACACACACACACACACACACACACACACACACACACACACACAGTGTCACTGACAGGTATAGTATGCAAAGTCTTGAAAAAGATTATCAGGAGGAGAGTGGTGGAGCACCTTGAGCGGAACAAGATTATAAACGACAGCCAGCACGGATTCATGGAAGGCAAATCCTGTGTCACAAACCTACTAGAGTCTTATGACAAGGTAACAGAAGTAGGAAATGAGAGGGAGGGGTGAGTTGATTGCATTTTCTTGGACTGCAAGAAGGCCTTCGACACAGTTCCTCACAAGAGATTAGTACAAAAGCTAGAGGAACAGGCATGTATAACAGGAAGGGCACTGCAATGGATCAGAGAATACCTAACAGGGAGGCAACAACGAGTCATGGTCCGTGATGAGGTATCACAGTGGGCGCCAGTGACGAGCGGGGTCCCACAGGGGTCAGTCCTGGGACCAGCGCTATTCTTGGTATATGTGAACGACATGACGGAAGGGATAGACTCAGAAGTGTCCCTGTTTGCAGATGACGTGAAGTTAATGAGGAGAATTAAATTAGATGCGGACCAGACAGGTCTACAAAGAGACCTGGACAGGCTGGATGTGTGGTCCAGAAACTGGCTCGTAGAATATAACCCTGAAAATGCAAAGTCATGAAGATCGGAGGAGGCCAAAGAAGACCGTAGACAGAGTATAGGCTAGGAGGCCAAAGGCTGCAAACCTCACTCAAGGAGAAAGACCTAGGAGTGAGTATAATACCGAGTACATCGCCAGAAGCACACATTAACTAGATAACTGATGCGGCATATGGGCGTTTGGCAAACCTGAGAATAGCGTTCCGGTACCTCAGTAAGGAATCGTTCAAGACTTTATATACCGTGTACGTCAGGCCCATACTGGAGTACGCAGCACCAGTTTGGAACCTACATCTGGTCAAACACGTCAAGAAATTAGAGAAAGTGCAAAGGTTTGCAACAAGGTTAGTTCCAGAACTAAAGGGAATGTCCTATGAAGAAAGGTTAAGGAAAATCGGTCTGACAACACTGGAGGACAGGAGGGTCAGGGGAGACATGATAGCGACATACAAAATACTGCATGGAATAGACAATGTGGACAGAGACAGGATGTTCCAGAGATGGGACACAGAAACAAGGGGTCACAATTGGAAGCTGAAGACTCAGATGAATCAAAGGGATGTTAGGAAGTATTTCTTCAGTCATAGAGTAGTAAGGAAGTGGAATAGTCTGGCAAGCGATATAGTGGAGGCAGGAACTATACATAGTTTTAAGACGAGGTATGATAAAGCTCACGGAGTGTTACGGCCTCCTGCCAAACTAGTGGTTAAATAGTTAACCTGCCGGCCGGCAGTATCACTGGGTACGTCATCAAACCCATTGTGGGGACTGCTGAGCCGGCCTTAGAGCAGTAGGTACCTGAACACAGTTACTTGACGGCCGCATTCAGTGAGCTTGCAGTATGGTGTTCTGCTAGTAATTCATCGGACCACCTTGCGGTGTGTCAATTGGTCTTGAAGGCGGTAGAGAGTACTCACCAGACCATCTTACGGTGTACTTCTACCGGCCTTAGAGAGTATTTACAGGACTACCGGTGATGTCTGCGGACTCACCGCCTACGCTGGTCAACTGTGGGTTAAGTCAACTAATGCTGTTTTAGTGGGACATTACATGAAGAAAAGGTTGGAGTGTTACACTGAACTGGGCTAGGACCGTAGTGTGACACTGAGATATGCTACAGGACCGTAGTGGAACACTGTGAAGAAAAGGGTGTCGTGTGACACTGAAGATGGCGTGGTTGTAGTGTATATTGAATAGTATCATGTGACTGGCCTCTTGAAAGACGCTACGTCGATAGTGAGTGTGTCGCAGAGACAAGGGTGTCAAGTGTGACAATCGAGAAAGGGTATGGATGACGGAGAGAAAAGGGTGTCGTGTGACACGGTGGAGAAGGAGCGTCATCACACGGCGAAAAGGGTGTCGAGTGACACGGTGGAGAAGGAGCGTCATCACACGGCGAAAAGGGTGTCGAGTGACACGGTGGAGAAGGAGCGTCATCACACGGCGAAAAGGGTGTCGAGTGACACGTGGGAGAGCGTCATCACACGGCGAAAAGGGTGTCGAGTGACACGGTGGAGAAGGAGCGTCACAACTCGAATAAGTGTCGTGTGGGACACGGAGTTGATCATAATTTATTATACAAATGTTATTTATAATTTATTTTAGCTTAGATATATATATTATTTTAAGATGCTAATAATTTATTATTGTACCATATATATTTTAAATACCTCTAGACTGAAGATTGATTTTTTTATAATATTAAAGATTTATTTTAATGTGTATATATGTATCCCGAACTTTTATATTACTAACACCTAATGTAAAAAACCATTTGGTGTTTTTGTAATACGGAGCAGCGGGAGAGAGGGCCCGTTAGTTGAGTCTCGACCCCTGCAACCACAATTAGGTGAGTACAATTAGGTGAGTATATACACGCACATGCACACACACGCATGCACACACACACATGCGCGCGCGCGCGCGCGCACACACACACAGCCACAGACAGAGTATAGGCTAGGTGGCCAAAGATTACAAACCTCACTCAAGGAGAAAGATCTTGGGGTGAGTATAACACCGAGCATGTCTCCGGAAGCACACATCAATCAGATAACTGCTGCAGCTTATGGGCGCCTGGCAAACCTGAGAACAGCATTCCGATACCTTAGTAAGGAATCATTCAAGACACTGTACACCGTGTATGTCAGGCCCATACTGGAGTATGCAGCACCTGTTTGGAACCCGCACTTGATAAAGCACGTCAAGAAACTAGAGAAAGTACAAAGGTTTGCGACAAGGTTAGTCCAGAGCTAAGGGGAATGTCCTATGAAGAAAGGTTAAGGGAAATCGCCTGACGACACTGGAGGACAGGAGGGTCAGGGGAGACATGATAACGACATATAAATATTCTGCGGGGAAATTTAACAAGATGGACAAAGACGGGATGTTCCAGGGAGGGACACAAAAAACAAGAGGCCACAATTGGAAGTTGAAGACACAAATGAGTCAGAGATATTAGGAAGTATTTCTTCAGTCATAGAGTTGTAGGCAGTGGAATAGCCTAGAAAATGACTTAGTGGAGGCGGGAACCATACACAGTTTTAAGACGAGGGTTGATAAAGCCATGGAGCGGGGAGAGAGAGGGCCCAGTAGCAACCGGTGAAGAGGCGGGCCAGGAGTTAAGACTCGACCCCTGCAACCACAATAGGTGAGTACAAATAGTGAGAAACACCCATGCGGGGCCGAATTAAGAAGTCTCCGGGCCCTGGGCTATTCAGATTGGCGGGCCCCTTTGAGTTACGGGTAAGCGAAGCGACCCCTTCCAGCTTCGGGTGGGGGGGGGGTTGCGTGTGAGCCTTTAAGGTCAAATTTAAAATTTCCATTCTGGCTATTTAGATAAATTTAATAGGGAAAGTACATCAAGACAACCAAAAACCATTTACCAACAGCCATTATAATATCTTGTTAAATCATGCATTTTAAAGAAATAAACCAAAGACAGCATAGTATTACTAGATTAGGCTATTAAAGTTGACATCATGAAACCTTTATATTCAGCATAACCACTACAGCACTATTATTCCCTTTATAAAACACACTGACCATTACGGGTTATCATTGCATCATGCATAAGACTATCAAATCATATAAACCCCAAAAGTAAAGAATGTTTATTTTCACAGGCACTTCTTAAATAAACTTTTTCTGGATTCATATTGGCAAAATCATCATTATATTCTGAAAATCAATATTTCTTTTAGATCAGACTCAATGGCAACAAGGCTAGGTTAACACAATTGTCTTGGCTCATTGTTGAACGGAGCTGGTTTTTCACTCTTTTCAAAACAGAAAATGAACGTTCTCCTTCCAGTTAGTAGCTGGAAGTGTTAGGTAAAGGCGATACACTATGTCAACTTTAGGGAAGGTTTCTGATACCTGCATTTCTTAAATGTTTCAAAGCGGCTGAGAGCGCACATTTTTTCAGGTGGAGCTTAATCTGATTCATATACCCAGAAAATTAACTATTTCTTCAACAAATGTGTCCTGAACATCTGCTGAAAGGTGTTGTTGCAACTTTAATGCAGCTTCTCTCAATTCTGCATCTGGCATAGTAGTTAATTTTGAACAGAAATCCAAACTTGTCATTGAGATCCTGGAAATTTTTCTTTTCTTTCACCAATTCTGTAATCAGTGAATCCAGAATGACGAAGTATGTAGCTGTTTTAAACATTTCTCCCTTTGGGTAGCAACACAATTTCATTGTCTGGCTCTTCAAATTGTGTTTCTTCTTCCTTGACCGCTGATGATCAGCCCGGTAACTGTAGCCTTTTTCACCAGCAGTTTAGCTTTCTCTTCAAACATTTCAAAAGCTTCATCATTGCGAAGTGAGCTTACAATTCCACAAGCCTCATAGAGGTTAGCACAAGTAGCCATTCAATTTCATATTTTCTGAAGTGTCTTGTTCGTGCATTTAACCGTTCCAGTATACAGTCCCAAAGCACACAGAGTAAGGCCCCCTTCAAAATCTTCCAATTTGATGCAAGCTGGCTGCTTCGCTTCTGTAGTTGCTGTCTGGTCTTCATCCTCTGCAATTGGATCAAAGCAAAACGTATTTCAGCAAAGCTGTCTTTTAAAAACATGTGTTGCATCATGCTGCGCTGACCACCATGTTGTGATAATGATTTGATGACATCTCCATGAATGGTTTCTTGAGTATACTCCACCGAGCTTTGAAGAAGAGAAAAAATTAGTGCTTGTAAAAGTCCAAAAAATGAAACTGCAGCGACACAAAAATTCCGCGCACATGACCCAACAAGATTAAGAGAATGTGCTGAGCAGGGCACATATTCACCAAGTGAGTTGATTGCTTGATACGGGCTTTACAATCCATTATATTTACCCGACATGTTACTTGCATTGTCGAGCTCTGGCCACGGCAATCCTAATAGAGAGATCATGTTCAAGCGAGTATCCAGTACTACATTCATCATTGTTTCTTTCCCTCATGGCCTGAAAGAGGAATGAATTTTATAAAGCGCTCTACAGTCTTACCACTGGAATTGACAAAGCGAAAAAATGAATGTCAATTGATCTGTATGTGAAATATCTGGTTTGAATCTACACTTATTGCAAAGTATTTTTGCAGTTTTCACACTGCTATGATATTATTGAGGACCTTCTTAGTCATCAGTTTAATAAATTCATTGCATATAGTAGATGACATGTAAGATACAGTGGCCTCTTCCCGCATTCCCAAGGCGTGACACATGATTTGCTAAGAATGGATCGAATTGTGCTAAAGTTCTATGGTCCTAAGAAATTGCCATTGTTTCCGAACCAAAAACCTCATTTTCTCCACGGAAAGCAAGTCCTCTTAGAGCTAAGAATTTTACAACAGCAACAACTTTCTAGAACTTTTCTCCAATAAGTGCGCTCTTTTTCAGTTTGATTTTCCAAATAAGAATCCAATAAGCCTTTTTTTCTGTGCACGAAATACACTGGCTAAAATGCAGCTCCTGTGAGTGGTGCTGTTTTCATGTTCCTCGAAACGCTTGGAATTTTTCCAGTCATTGAACCCCTGTGTGAAGGTATTTTCTTTGGTAGAAAATAGCTTGCATGCTGAACAGTACACTTTTCCTGAGCTTTCAGAGTATACCATCCATGATGACTTTAAACAACGACGACTTTCATCATCATAAATCCTTGCTGATTTTCTAAAGTCAATGTTCAGAGTTTGACTGAAGTTTTCTGCAATGAAAGCATTACGTAGAGAATCTGGGATTACATTTGGCCATGAGGCAGGATCTTTTAAGACAAATCCTGTGGATGAAATGTCCGTTGAGACATTGAGAGGAGACAAAAAAGTAGTAGATGCTGGCTGAGAAGTAATGGAGGGAGGGCTTCCTGTATGATCTGACGTATCTGCAGATTCAACTGTACTGGTAACATCAGAAACTGTTTTCGTGAGCATGTCTGTGATCTTTCTGCAGCTTCCTACATCTTTCTTTTTCTGTTCTTGAATTTTCTTCTTTCTTTTCTGTGACCCACTCGCATAAGAACGTGCAACATCACGTTCACGAGATGCCATAATGAGGATGTATCACTGTCTGTAATCATGCAAATACAAATTTTTCATTATCAATTATTAATTTTTTTTTTTTTTTTTTTTTAATTATTATTAATTTTTTTTTTTTTTTTTTTTTTTTTTTTTGTCAATTGGGGCCTCTTCAAGGGGGGCTCCTTGGCGTGGTGAAGAGGCTCTTGGTCTGAGGAATTAGACCTATCGGTCTTCTTCCTCAGACCGAACCTAATTACCCCCCAATCTCCCCTCCCCTATCCCATCCTCCCCATCCTCCCCTTTTTCCTTTCCTCCTCCTCCTCCCCACTCCTCCCTTTTGCCCTTCCTCTTTTTGTCCTTTGGGATTTCTCCCACAGGCACGCTAGTTCCTAGGTAGGAGAAAGGATACCGGGGTCCATCCCATTCCGTTGAGGTTCTTAGCGGTGGCGTAGTTTGCCGTGGAATCTGGATCGCCTGGGGATGTCCCGATCCCTCTCCGGTATCCCGGAGTAGCTTTGGGTGTCTTTCGGGCGACGAGTGTATCTCTGGAAGCCACCTTTCGGATTCCGGGGGTGGTGGCCGAAGGAGGTATGCTTTGTGGCAGATATCCGGCCGCCCTCTCTTTTGTCCACCGAGGTAGCTCGGCAGATGTGAGGTTGCTATCCCGGATTGTTAGTTACTAGCATGATGGTAGGGTATGGCACGGGTTCCATGCTGCATCTGCGCTACTTGCGGTGCTGAGGTCCTCTTGGGCGCGGAGGGAGATTTCTGGCCCTTTCATTCCTCCTAGGACCTATCCCTCCCCGGTCCCCCCCTTTTTTTTCTTTTTTTTTTTTTATTTTCTTTTCTTCTTTCTTTTTTTTCTTAAAAACAAAAAGAAAGAAGTAACCTAACCATGGCAGCCCTAGTCCATGAACCTGGTACCCCCGGGCCCCTTCTTGATACCGCACCCCGTTCTGACCCCGCCTCGTCTTTGGACCACTCTTCAGACATTCCTCATGCCTCTGTACCTATTGCCGGTGCTGTTTCCTCACCCGCTTCAGGTACTGAGGCCTCGACTGACTCCTTTGATTTATCGGACCTTCGCTCTCCTCTGACTATGCTTCTGGCCTCTCCCTCTACGGTGCGGCAATTTTCAAATCGCCGACCCGTTCCACGTCGGACCAACTCTGGTCCCACGCCTAAACGCCAACGACAATTACCTGCTGATGATACTTCTACACCTTCTCGTTCTTCTCAGAAACGATCGACACGTCCTTCACTACCTTTCCACGCTCAGTTTCAGACTGAACAGTGGACTAAATTCTTCACT
>NW_026476306.1:2500-10320 GCF_026875155.1 Cherax quadricarinatus
ACACACCACTCACACAACACACACACACACACACACACACACACACACTCACACACACTAAACACACACACACACACACCACACACACACACACACACACACAACACACACACTATAAACGTTATGGATGAAAATATAAACTAGAATTAAGGTGGTGGTTCTTGCACACGGGACAGTACACTCTGTCTAAGATACTGTGTTATGTTGTAATGTTCTGTGATGTGAGAATGTCAAGCAAAATGTAAAATTAATGTTGTGTTGTAATGTGTTGAGATGTTTAAATGTTAGCAGTATTATACCATGAATGTTGTGCCACACAATGGTATTTTTTCAGTCATAATGTTTATGTTATAAATAGTACTTTACGTTAATGTTTAGGTGATGTTTAACTCGTAGCTGAATATTATTCTGTTCATGGTATTTAAAAGTAGTTAACTTCCATTTATGAATAACTGTTAACTTGATTATTTTTTAATAATCTGGTTCACACATGATTACTTTATAAATGATACCACTCTGAATTCACATTGAAAAACTTACTTATACTGACAAAACATTTATGGCATTAATTTTTTTTTTACAATTGAACGGTTTATTATTTTACTGAATGCGTATCACTCAGATGTTTGTAAATATCATTGAGTGTCCTACAATAACATAAGAGAATTTTAGCTGAGTATAACTTCATTCAGGGTACCATTACTTCAGTCTTGAGAGCTGAGGCTGTCACTCATCTGTCGCCCACGCTGCATCTCTCATGTAGAGCATCCTATTTATGTACTTGCTTGACGGATATCTTATTTCAAATTGTGATATTCCTGCAAGGATAAACGTTCTGTTAGGGGGGCATTTCTAACTGTAAATAGTCGAGATCGTCACCAAACTCACAAACATCTTGTTATAACTCCAGATTATTTCTGTTTTTTTTTGTTTATTAGCAGGAAGTAGGATGATCTCGGTGACTTTCAGATTAAATAATAGAGCAAAAAGTAATTCTTAGTTAAAAAAAAAAACAGCAAAAGGAATGAATAGTGTGGAGCTGGTGAGAGTGAAGTCTTGACCTGGTGAGAGTGAGAACACCGGAGATCGTCCCCACAATCTGGCTACAGTTCTTCATGTTTACTTACTTTAAGGAAGGTGTCTCGCCCAGTTTTGATGGATAGTTAATGAATTTCTTGTTTCTTCTTTCTGTTTTCCCGTTTGCATATAAGATAACGGGTAAATCTTACAAACTTTCCAAGTTCAGTGTTTACAATCATTGTAATTTTTTCAATGTTTGTTCTTTAAATTTCCCATGGCGAAATTGTTTAAAATTCTGTCTCTGTAAGACAAGTAGGTGACTCCATGTTGACAAAAGATAAACCTGTGGACCTAAGATAACACTATGGTCCTAAGATAACACTATGGTCCTAAGATAACACTATGGACCTAAGATAACACTATGGACCTAAGATGACACTATTGACCCTAGATAACATTATGGACCTAAGATGACACTATGGACCTAAGATGACACTATGGATCTAAGATGACACTTGGACCTAAGATAACACTATGGACCTAAGATAACACTATGGAATTAAGATAACACTATTGATTCATAAGAATATAAGAACATAAGAAAGGAGGATCACTGCAGCAGGCCTGTTGGCCCAACTAGGCAGGTCCTTACAATCCATCCCACTAACAAAACATTTGCCCAACCCAATTTTCAATGCTACTCAAGAAGGAAATAAATGGTATCAAATACCGACACAGTGGAAATATAAACACATATGCAGTATAATGTGATCCTTTATTGACAACGTTTCACCCACACAGTGGGTTTTTTTCAAGTCACACACCGATCTACCTGGGGTGGAAGGTACGGGAGTATTTATATCATGTTCAGAATGTTGAGGTCAGGTGGAGAATGCTGCATCTGATGATCTACCGGTGGGGTTATAGAGTCTTGGGTAGCTTGGCGGGGGTATTGGACAAGTTGTGAGTAGACCTTCTGCAGTGTTCTATGTTCTTATGTGGGATAGCGACGAAGAAGTTTCTTGGCGAGTGGTTCAGCTATGTTATAGAAGCCGTTGTTTCTGGTTAAAAATTGTTGGTTATAGAGATAAGCGATAATTCCGGGATTCTTCGGTATTGAGTGTTGTCTTCTATAACATAGCTGAACCACTCGCCAAGAAACTTCTTCATCGCTATCCCACATAAGAACATAGAACACTGCAGAAGGTCTACTCACAACTTGTCCAATACCCCTGCCAAGCTACCCAAGACTCTATAACCCCACCCGGTAGATCATCAGCTGCAGCATTCTCCACCTGACCTCAACATTCTGAACATGACTATAAATACTCCCGTACCTTCCACCCCAGGTAGATCTGTGTGTGACTTGAAAAAGCTCACTGTGTGGGTGAAACGTTGTCAATAAAGGATCACATTATACTGCATAGTTTATATTTCCGCTACCCAAGAAATAAGCTCTGATAGCTCTATCCGCTCATTTGCAAGTCCCAACTCAAATCCAATCCCTCTCACTCGTATATTTATCCAACCTAAATTTGAAACTACCCAAAGATGTTATCAAATGACAGTCACACGGGTGGAGCAACACAACAATAACTATTACTCCTGATAACATTCAACACATTGTAAAGTAAAAGGACACAAGTGCAACTAATGTGACATTTATTGTAGCAACGTTTCGCTCTCCAGGAGCTTTATCAAGCCATTACAAACAATACATGGACACAGAGGGTATATAAAGGCTCAGAGTGAGGTGAATACTAGTGAGGTACCATTTCGATGTTCACTAGTGGTAGTAGTAGTAGTAGTAGTAGTAGTAGTGGTAGTGACAAAAGCAATTAATTCGTACATGAGTAAAAGGATATAAAAGCTATTACTTGGGTAACATAAAAATAGGTTGGACAAATATAAACTGGAATGAGGCAGGTTGTTTCAGTGTTCACTCTCTGTGCTTTGTGTAGTATAACAGGAGAGACTATGTTATACTACACAAAGCACAGAGAGTGAACACTGAAACAACCTGCCTCATTCCAGTTTATATTTGTCCAACCTATTTTTATGTTACCCAAGTAATAGCTTTTATATCCTTTTACTCATGTACGAATTAATTGCTTTTGTCACTACCACTACTACTACTACTACTACCACTAGTGAACATCGAAATGGTACCTCACTAGTATTCACCCTCACTCTGAGCCTTTATATACCCTCTGTGTCCATGTATTGTTTGTAATGGCTTGATGAAGCTCCTGGAGAGCGAAACGTTGCTACAATAAATGTCACATTAGTTGCACTTGTGTCCTTTTACTTTACATATTGTCGGTAATTCTACCAACTTTATTACATTCAACATGTCGGCATTGCCTGAAAGCAGTAAACAACCATTAAATGACTCAAAAATGGTGCCCCAAGCATAAATCTACCGTGTGTCATAGCCCCGTTTCAATGGTACAAAAACATGGCCAAACTTACAAACAGCATCATAAAACTTGGAGAGTGCTCCAACAGTAGTTGTGTAAGGGTCTCGCTTTAAATTGTTGATGAAGCCCCATACCCGGTGTTGTGTGTTGAGCCAGTGGTTGGGACCTCCGGCTCCTGGAAACCCACGGCGAGGAGGCACCAAGTTTCATGGCTGAAAGCTCCTCATCCATAGCTGCCTGTCGCTTGTCGCTCACCAAATACAAATTGCTATCCTTTTCTGACCTTTTAACAGCAACGTATCTGAGGAGGACTTCAACGAAACATAAGACAGATCCTGAGCGAAAGCCAGAGCCGGGTGAGTGGTGCCATCTCTTTGAATCAGAACAAGGGAATCATCATCTGCAATCCTGTAGCTGCGAAGATCAACTAGTTCGATGGTTATGGGGCGAACATTGCGTCGTGGTGTGCTTATCTCCACTGAATCTGAGACATTGTGGTGTGTAAATGTAACAGCAGCAGAGTTGATAACTGCCCATTCACTATCTGTTGTGGCCTCATCATCGAACATCGCCACTCAACATCTCCATGCCGTCTTTCTATGATGCGCAGTTTTCCACTAACTGATAGTTCTTCTTGTGATGTGGCAGAGTATAGACCTCGTCCTGCTGGTACACAAGCTTGTTGTGACTGGCGCGGCAACTGACCAATCACAGCCCAGGGATGATCCCAACCACACTGCTGACTGTCAATCTCTAGCAGTCCTGCTGCTGCTGTGCTGCACCTCACCAGCCTCACTGCTGTGCTGCACCTCACCAGCCTCACTGCTGTGCTGCACCTCACCAGCCTCACGATAACACTATGATCACACTATGGACCTAAGATAATACTATGGACCTAAAATAACATTATGGGCCTATGATCTTCATCAAAGACATATTTTCAGCTACTCTGCTGGGGAACAATTATGAATTGTAGAATTAAATTGAACAAAAAACAAACCTAATCCACTCGATAGTGCAAGAATAATGTGAAGGAAGTTGTGAAGGACCTATGAGTAACCATCTGTTATGCTCCTAGCTATTGTGCTATTCCATATTTCCTTCGTTTTCTTCTTCATCGTCTTCTTCTTCACACACACACACACACACACACACACACACACACACACACACACACACACACACACACACACACACACACACACACACACACACACATACACACACACACACACACACACACATCCAAACACACACACACAGATCATGAGGAAAGATAGAAGGGGCAGGGGGGGAGGTGGGGTTGCTCTGCTCGTAAAAAACAGATGGAAATTCGAGAAAATGGAAGGAATAGATGAGACGGGAGAAAGAGACTACATAGCAGGTACACTTCATCGGGGGAACACAAAGTGGTCATTGCAGTGATGTATAATCCACCACAGAACTGCAGGAGGCCAAGAGAGGAATATGAAAGAGCAACAGACAATGGTGGACACACTTGCTGAGGTGGCAAGAAGAGCTCACTCCAGCAGAGCAAAGTTGCTGGTTATGGGGATTTCAACCACAGGGAGATTGACTGGAAAACCTGGAGCCACATGGGGTCCCGAAACATGAGAGCCAGGATGTTGGACGTGGTGCTGGAAAACCTCATGCACCAACATGTTAAGGACACTACCAGAGTGAGAGGGGAGGATGAACCAGCAAGATTGGACCTTGTGTTCACCCTGGGCAGCTCAGACATTGAGGACATCAAGTATGAAGTCCCCTAGGAGCTAGCGACCACGTGGTTCTGTGCTTTGAATACATAGTAGAGCTGCAAGTGGAGAGAATAACAGGAGTAGAATGGGAAAAACCTGACTATAAAAGAGGGACTACATAGGGTTGAAGAACTTCCTGCGGGAGGGCCAGTGGGACAGAGAACTGGCAGGAAAGCCAGTAAATGAAATGATGGAATATGTAGCAACAAAATGCAAGAGGCAGTGGAAAGGTTCTTTCCCAAGGGGAACAGTAACAACGGGAAGACCAGAACAAGCCCCTGGTTCACCCGACGTGTAAGGAGGCAAAAACAAAGTGCAATAGAGAATGGAAAAATTACAGAAGGCAGAGAACACACGAAAATAGGGAGATCAGTCGCAGAGCCAGGAATGAGTACGCACAGGTAAGGAGGGAGGCCCAGCGACAGTATGAAAATGACATAGCATCGAGAATCAAGACTGACCCGAAACTGTTGTATAGCCACATCAGGAGGAAGACAACAGTCAAAGACCAGGTGATCAGATTAAGGACAGAAGGTGGAGAACTCACAAGAAATGATCAGGAGGTATGTGAGGAGCTGAACAGGAGATTTAAGGAAGTTTTTACAGTAGAGACAGGAAGGGCTGTGGGAAGACAGAACAGAAGGGAACATCAAGAGGGAATATACCAACAAGTGTGGATGACATACGAACAACTGAGGAGGAGGTGAAGAAGCTCTTAAGTGACCTTGACACCTCAAAGGCGATGGGACCGGACAACATCTCCCCATGGGTCCTTAGAGAAGGAGCAGAGATGCTGTGTGTGCCTCTAACCACAATCTTCAACACATCCCTTGAAACTGGGCAACTACCTGAGAAATGGAAGACAGCTAATGTAGTCCCCATATTTAAGAAAGGAAACAGAAACGAGGCACTAAACTACAGACCTGTGTCTCTGACATGTATCGTGTGCAAAGTCATGGAGAAGATTATCAGGAGGAGAGTGGTCGAACACCTGGAAAGGAACAAGATTATAAATGAAAACCAGCATGGGTTCATGGAAGGCAAATCTTGTATCACAAACCTCCTGGAGTTTTATGACAAGGTAACAGAAGTAAGACACGAGAGAGAGGGTTGGGTAGATTGCGTTTCCTAGACTGCAGGAAGCCTTTGACACAGTTCCCCACAAGAGATTAGTGCAGAAGCTGGAGGATCAGGCACACGTAAAAGGAAGGGCACTGCAATGGATAAGGGAATACCTGACAGGGAGGCAGCAACGAGTCATGGTACGTGAAGAGGTATCACAGTGGGCGCCTGTTACGAGCGGGGTCCCACAGGGTCAGTTCTAGGACCAGTGCTATTTTTGATATATGTGAACGACATGATGGAAGGAATAGACTCTGAAGTGTCCCTGTTCGCAGATGACGTGAAGTTGATGAGAAGAATTAAATCGGACGAGGATGAGGCAGGACTGCAAAGAGACCTGGAGAGGCTGGACATGTGGTCCAGTAACTGGCTTCTCGAATTCAATCCAGCCAAATGCAAAGTCATGAAGATTGGGGAGGGGCAAAGAAGACCGCAGACAGAGTATAGGCTAGGTGGACAAAGACTACAGACCTCACTCAGGGAGAAAGACCTTGGGGTGACCATAACACCGAGCACATCACCGGAGCACACATCAACCAAATAACCGCTGCAGCATACGGGCGCCTGGCAAACCTGAGAATAGCGTTCCGATACCTTAATAAGGAATCGTTCAAGACACTGTACACTGTGTATGTTAGGCCCATACTGGAGTATGCAGCACCAGTCTGGAACCCACACCTGGCAAGCACGTCAAGAAGTTAGAGAAAGTACAAAGGTTTGCAACAAGGCTAGCCCCCAGACTCAAGGGAATGTCGTACGAGGAAAGGTTAAGGGAAATGGGACTGACGACACTGGAGGACAGAAGGTCAGGGAGACATGATAACGACATACAAATACTGCAGGGAATGACAAGGTGGACAGAGATAGGATTTCCAGAGAGGGGACACAGGGAAAAAAGGGGTCACAGCTGGAAGCTGAAGACTCAGACGAGTCACAGGGACGTTAGGAAGTATTTCTTCAGTCATAGAGTTGTCAGCAAGTGGAATAGCCAGCAAGTGAAGTAGTGGAGGCAGGAACCATACATAGTTTTAAGAAGAGGTATGACAAAGCTCAGGAAGCAGAGAGAGAGAGGATCCAGTAGCGAACAGTGAAGAGGCGGGGCCAGGAGCTGAGTCTCGACCCCTGCAACCACAATTAGGTGAGTACAATTATGTGAGTACAGACACACACACACACAAGAGAATAAAATTCTTGATTACGCAATTTAAATTTTCTCAAGAAAATAGAATGAGAATTACATTATTTAAATGACATCTTTTTAGTAAAGATGTGAATAAGTGATTAACAATGTCTCAGACTTCCTACATTCTTACATCACTAACAATGTCTCAGACTTCCTACATTCTTACATCACTAACAATGTCTCAGACTTCCCACATTCTTACATCACTAACAATGTCTCAGACTTCCTACATTCCTACATCACTAACAATGTCTCAGACTTCCTACATTCCTACATCACTAACAATGCCAACTTCCCACATTCCTACATCCTAACAAT
>NW_026476307.1:0-10536 GCF_026875155.1 Cherax quadricarinatus
GTGATACCATTGGAAGGTTGGGTTCATGTGCATCATTGTGGTGTGAGGTACCATGGGAAGGTTGATGTTCAGTGTGCATCATTGTGGTGGTGAGGTACCATCGGACGGTTGGTGCTCAGTGTGCATCACTGTGGTAGTGAGGTACCATCTGAGGTACCATCTGAGGTACCATCTGAGGTACCATCTGAGGTACCATCTGAGGGATACCTCTTTAAAAAGCAGTCTGTGGGTTTATATTCATATAAAAGAAAGCAATTTGAGTGTGGCAAATCCAATGAGCCTATTCTGAATTAAACTCTACACTAGTGAGGGAGACCTCTAGGCTTAAAATTGAATGTAACATGGGGTTAGAATTTACAGGCAAGATTATTAGAGCTCAAATAAGAGGTGAAGTACAGGAGGTTCATGTAGTTTCCAAATTTAAGGTAAGATTTTTAAAGCTTGATCAAGATGTCAGCTACAGAGTTAGCACTGAAATAGATTAAAAAATGAGATAATATGGACTCAAACTTGTAGTATGACTTCTGTGTAAATACAACTGATTAACTGAATTCTTTTCTTGATTACCATTTGAAAAAAACTTTTTAGGCACAGAATACTTAAGTTATACAGTATGTAAAAATCACTTAAGTTTGCATAGTTGATTTCCTTCCCTTCAACACAAGTTGGGTTTGTCTTGTTCCTTTCACAGTGTCATCAAAGTATTTTGGATCTTTTTTCTCACATTATCTCTATTCTGGACGTTCAACATGGCACCCAAGAGGAATATTAGTGATGCTAGAGGTATCATGCAGAATATAATAATCAGCTCTAAGGGTACTGAAGATGGAATTTTAAATATGCATATGTGATGCATAATGCTTGTATGTTTTGTCTGGATGAATTTGGTAGGGTATGTAAAAGAAGAAAATTAAAAGTGAATATAGGAAAGAGTAAGGTGATGATAACAAAAAAACTGGATATCAGATTGGAGGGAGAGAGTATGGAGTAGGTGAATGTATTCAGATATTTAGGAGTGGGAGTGTAAGCAGATGGGTTTATGAAGGATGAGGTGAATCATAGAACTGATAAAGGGAAAAGGGTGAGTGGTGCACTTAGGAGTCCGTGAAGACTAAAAACTTTGTCCGTAGAAGCAAATAGGGGAATGTATGAGAGTATAGTTATACCAACACTCTTATATGGGTGTGAAGCATGGGTGGTGAATGTTGCGATGAGGAGAAGGCTGGAGGCAGTTGAGATGTCATGTCTGAGAGCAATGTGTGGTGTGAATATAATGCAAAGAATTCGTAGTTTTGAAATTAAGAGGAGGTGCGGGATTACAAAAACTATTATCCAGAGGGCTGAGGAAGGGTTGTTGAGGTGGCTCAGACATATAGAGAGAATGGAACAAGACAGATTGACTTCTAGTGTGTATAAATCTGTAGTGGAGGGAAGGCGGGGTAGGGGTCAGCCTAGGAAAGGCTGGAGGGAGGGGGTAAAGGAGGTTTTGTGTGCGAGGGGCTTGGACTTCCAGCAAGTATGTGTGAGTGTATTTGATAGGCATGAATGGAGACAAATGGTTTTTAATATGACGTGCTGTTGGAGTGTGAGCAAAGTAACATTTATGAAGGGATTCAGGGAAACTGGCAGGCTGGACTTGAGTCCAGGAGATGGGAAGTACAGTGCCTGCACTCTGAAGGAGGGGTGTTAATGTTGCAGTTTTATAACTGTAGTGTAAAGCACCCTTCTGGCAAGACAGTGATGGAGTGAATGATGAAAGTTTTTTTTTTCGGGCCGTCCTACCTTGGTGGGAATCGGCTGATGTGTTAATAAAAATAAATAAAAGTAATTCACCATACATACAATTAGAGAGAACACAAGGAACTGTTACCAAGTGTAAAGACTAAGAAGAAAACAAGGAAAGTGTCCCTACTTAATGCTCAGAAAGTAAGACACAAAACCCTCATTTACAATACTGCAAAACATTGCTTAAGGAGAGTGTTTACAACAGTATGTTTGTGTGACTATTTGAAAACATCAGGAAAGATAATCAACTTCATAACACAAAGTGTGGAGTCTAAGAGTACAGCAGCTGATCACACTGGGCCCATGCAAATTTCCCTGCATATTCTAAGCAAATTATTTCTGAGAATGGTTCCAGTCTAAACTGAGTATTTAACCCTTTCAGGGCTTCAGCCATCTAGTACAGCTTACGCACCAGGTTTTTGACATACTAGTACGCCTAAATTCTAGCACCCTCAAATCTAGTAAGAGAAAGCTGGTAGGCCTACATATGAAAGAATGAATTTATGTGGTCAGTGTGCGCAGAATAAAAAAATCCTGCAGGGACACAGTGCGTAATGAAAAAAAAAAAATTTTTGACCATGTTTTTGGGTTAAAAAAGGGGACTTGCGCGTATTTTTTGTATTTTATTTATTGTTGTTTTCAAAATTTTCCCTTGGGTTTTCAATTTTAAAAGAATAGAAGCATATTACATAAAAATTTAGAGATATTTTACTGATTTTAAAAAATGAAAAGTACCTTGAAATTGTGCTCAAAGTAGCGGGAAAAATTCGATTTTTTTTCCCAAGTTCAAAATTTAAAAAAATATTTCCCAAACGTTAAACACGTAATGGTGAAATCCCAATATTCTTTTGCAAAGCCCCCAATATTATTTTTACCATTTTTACACAAAGCATAGTCCCGCGGAACAAAAAAATCTTTTTCCCTTTTTTTTGAGGAAAAAAATTCAAAGTGGAAACAAAAGAATGTAAAGGGGCGTTGGGGCGTGGGAAAAATGAAAGGAAAGGAAAAAGTCATTTTTTGTGCCCGGAAGTCTTTTTGTTTATTCTGGGAACCCTATTTGAAAATTGGCATCTTTTGAAAATTTGGGGGTTAAATTGGCAATTTTTTAAAATTTAACCAAATGTATTGGTTTGCTGAAATCGGGAAAAAAAAGGGGGGTTTTTTTGCACTCATTGATAGGGAAAAAGGATTTTTGTCGACTAATACGGGGGAATTTGGCCCAAAAAAAGGGTCAAAAAAAGGGGAAATTTGGGCCCATTCGTTTAAAACTGTCGAACCGCTAACTTCGCGAAGGGTTTAAATTTCCCTAATTTTCCCCTCAAATTTCATACTTTTGGGGTCTTTATGATCGGGAAAAGAAATTTATTTAAAAAAAAATAATTTTTTTTTTTTTAAATTTGGGCGACCCCGAGGGAAAAAGTCCTGGAGGGGCCCGTCGACCCGAGAGGGTTTAAAGGTGACAAGATATGACAACCTTGAAAGGGGCAGTCCCTCAAAAACCCAAATTTCCAAAACAAGTAAAAAACACAGCTTTTGCAAAGGAAGTAAAAATTACCTTGCTTTCTGAATAAGCAACAGGACAATACAAGGGCAATGGAATTGAACAGTGCTTTTAAAAATCAATACAAACACTGTTTGTTTTATTAAGACATTATTTTTATTCCGCCCGTCAAGAAAATACCTGGCCAGAAAGATAATCTTGTAAATTTAAAAGGGTTTCCCTCACTCACTCTTGATAAAGGAGGGAATTTAGAAAAAACATTTTTAAACCAAAATACTTTGTGCCTTGGGTTTTGTAAAAACTCATCAGAGTAATGGAAAGGGGGTTCCCAAAATGTTTTGCCAGGTTTAAAGGATGGGTTTTTTCCAAGACTGTTTTTGCCAGAGAAAAGGATGGTGGTTCCAAGACTGTTGTGCCGAGGGTTTTGGATGGGGTTTCCAAAACTGTTGTGCCAGAGTAAAAGGATGGGGGTTCCCCAAAACCTGTTTTGCCAGGGGGTAAAAGGGTGGGGTTCCCAAAACGTTGTGCCAAAAGTAAAGGATGGGGGGTTTTCCCAAAACTGTTGTGCCAAAAAAAGGAAGGTGGGTTTTCCAAAAACCCCGGGTTTTGCCAGGAAAAGGATGGTGGGGGTTTCCCAAGGGTGTTTGCCAGAGTAAAGGATGGTGGTTCCAAGACTGTTTTTTGGGCCGGGGGTAATGGATTTGGGGGTTCCAAGACTGTTGTTTCCCCGAGTAATGGAAAGGGGGTTTCCCAAAACTGTTTTTCCAGGGGTAATTTGGGTGGTGGTTCCAAGACTGTTTTGGCCAGGGGAAATGGGTTTGGGGGTTCCCAAAAATGTTGTGCCCGAGTAATGGATGGTGGTTCCAAGGGCTGTTGTGGCCCGAGGGAATGAAAGGTGGTTCCAAAAACTGTTTGTGCCAGAGTTTTGGTGGTGGTTTCCCGCTGTTGTCCAGGTAAAGGGATTTAATTTTTTTATAAAAGATGTTCTTTTGTAAATGGGTTAATTAGGTTCCCCTTTAGTGGTGAAAAAAATTTTTTCTCTTTTTCCCCTTTGTAAGGAAGGACTTTGTTAGGTTGAGGAAACTGTTCTCTTTTTTCCTCTAAATAAGGAAGGGGGCTAGTTAGGGTTTAGGAAACTGTTTTTCTTTTTTTCTAAGTAAAAAGGGGAAAGGGGGCTAGTTAGGGGTTTAGGGAAAATGTTCTCTTTTTCCCTAAGTAAGGGAAGGGGTAGTTTGGTTGAGGAAAAGTGGGGAAACCTTTGGCAAAACTAAGATATGGGAGTTTGAAGTTTCAAAAGAAAATTTCCCCGCGAAAGGTTGACAAAGAAGGGAAATGCCTGAGGAACCAAATTGGGTAGGGAAAAAAGCCAATTAAAAGAAATTTAAATGATTAGAAGAACTTTGAAGATAAAATATTAAAAACTGTAGGCTACTTGAGGGGAAAAAAACCTGGATATTGGTAAAAATGTTTTTTGAACTGTTTACTTAAAAAAAATCTTGAGAAAAGTGGGAAACATTTTTTGAAGGGGGATTTTTTATTTAAAAAATGAAGCCTTACCATATTTTAACGTCCCCCTTTAATAGTATATACTACATAAAAAATTTAAATTTTAAAGCTTAAAGACTACATTTTTAATTAAATTAAAACTTTTAAAAAAAAAATTAAAAAAATTATTTAAATTTTTTAATTAAAAATAAAAAGCGGGGGGCCCAAACCCCGGGGGGTTATACAGTGGCTGGGGGGGGTGTGGAAAGGGGATTCAGGCTTAAAATTTGGGGGAAAATTTAGCACAAAATCCAATTTTTCCCAAAACAAGAGCCCCCTCACCAAATCAAAGGGAAACCCCCCTTGAGGGGTTTTTCAATAAGAAAGCATATTTTGCAAGGGGATGTGATGACACCCCAAAATTTTACTGATTTTGTTTAAACACATCTGTCGTTCCCCCCACCGGGCAAGGTACCCACCAGGGGGTGACCCCCCGAGGGAAGGTGAAACCCCCGAGGCAGGGTTACCCCACCCGAGGCAAGGTGACCCCCCGAGGCAAGGTGACCCACCCCCCGGCAAGGTGACCCACCGAGGCAGGGTGGCCCCCCCGAGGCCGGGTGACCCACACCGAGGCAAAAGGGGACCCACCCAGGCAGGGGGACCCCCGAGGGAAGGTGACCCACCCAGGGAAGGTGACCCACCGAGGCCCAAAGGGGACCCACCCAGGCAAGGTGACCCACCCAGGCAGGGGGACCCCCGAGGCAAGGTGCCCCCCGAGGCAAGGGGACCCCCGAGGGCCCGGGGGACCCACCGAGGGAAGGTGGGCCCACCCAGGAAGGGGACCCACCGAGGGAAGGGGGACCCACCGAGGGAGGTTTACCCACCGAGGAAAAATTGGGCCCCCCGAGGCCCGGGTGACCCCCGAGGGAAGGGGGACCCACCGAGGCGGGTGGAAACCCCCCGAGCAAAAGGGGACCCCCCAAGGGAGGGTGACCCACCCGGGCCCAAAGGTGACCCACCAGGCAAAAATGGGCCCAACCCAGGGGAAGGGGACCCACCGAAGGGAAAGGGGGACCCACCCAGGGAGGGGGAAACCCCCCGAGGGAAGGGGGGGAAACCCCCCGAGGCAAGGGGAAACCCCCCGAGGAAAAATGCCAACCCAGGCAAGGGGGAAACCCCCCGAGGCAAGGTGACCCCCCGAGGGAAAGGGGGAACCCCCCGAGGCAAGGGGGACCACCCAGGGAAGGGGGACCCACCGAGGCAGGGTGACCCACCGAGGCAAGGTGACCCACCGAGGCAAGGGGGACCCCCCCGAGGGAAGGGGGGAACCCCCCAAAGGGAAGGGGGGGCCCACCCAAAGGGAAAGGGGACCCACCAAAGGGAAGGTGACCCCCCGAGGCAAAGGGGGACCCACCGAGGCAAAGGGGACCCACCGAGGCAGGGTGAAACCCCCGAGGCAAGGGACCCCCGAGGCAGGGGGACCCACCGGGCAAAGGGGACCCACCGAGGCAAAGGGGGACCCCCCCGAGGAGGTGACCCACCGAGGCAGGGGGACCCACCGAGGGGAAAAATGACCCCCCCCGAGGCAGGGGGACCCACCGAAAGGGAAATGAGGGCCCCCCGAGGCAGGGTGACCCCCCGAGGCAAGGTGACCCCGGGCAAAAGGGTTTAAAACCCCCCGAGGCAAGGGGGACCCACCGAGGGGAAGGGGGACCACCCCCGAGGAAAGGGGGGAAAACCCCCCCGAGGGGGGGTTGGGCCCCCAGGCAAGGGGAACCCCCCCGAGGAAAGGGGACCCCACCCAGGCGGGGACCCCCCCGAGGCAAGGGTGACCCCCCCGAGGCAAGGGGGACCCACCCCAGGGGAAAAAAACCCACCGAGGCAAAGGGGAAACCCCCCGAGGCAGGGTGACCCCCCCAGGGAAAAGGGGACCCCCCGAGGCAAGGGGGGGCCCCCACCGAGGCAAGGGGACCCACCAAGGGAAGGTACCCCCGAGGAAAGGGGACCCACCAAAGGCCAAAAGGGGACCCACCGAGGCAAGGGGGGACCCCCCGAGGCAAGGTGACCCACCGAGGGGAGGGGGGACCCCCCGAGGCAAGGTGGGCCCACCGAGGCAAGGGGGACCCCCGAGGCAAGGTTGGAAAACCCCCCCGAGGCCCCGGGGGACCCACCGAGGCAAGGTGACCCAAAGAAGGGGGGAAAAAAAAATTTGGGGGCCCAAAAAAAAACCTTTGTTATTCCACATATACAGTTTTTGGGGGTTTTCCATTTCAAAGATTCCCAAAAAATCCCCCCAAAAACCCCCCCTTTAAATTGACGCATAAAAAATTTTATTAGATTGGTTTTAAAAGGGCAAGGGGGTGGTAATCTTTCTCTTGTATAAATTTCTAAAAAAATTTTTAAATAAATAAATGATTAAAAAAATAAATAAAAAAAATAAAAAGACAAAAAATTAGTTTTTTTTTCGAGTCACTCTGCCTCAGTTTGGGGGGAATGACCCCGTAATTTTTTAAAAATCAGTGTTTTCCCCCCAAGTTCGGGTAAAATGAGAAAAGAAGAACAAATTTTTATAATGAAAGGGCTTCATGTCCCTTGGGCCCAACATAAAACCCGTTTGTTGATAAAAAAAAAAACATTTAAATTCCTTTTGAAACTGCAGCTTCAAGATTCACGGGAAACCTTTTAGGGTTTTGTCTCTACAAGGCTATTTTTGAGGTGGGCTATATTTCACTACAAGTGTTACACCAGGCGCCCACCCAAAACCCCGGGGTTTTTGGGGCCCAAAGTAAAAATTTATGGGGAATTTAGTGATTGTGTCTATAATTTTTTTTTTTTACAAATTTTTTGGTTTATATTCCCATACAGTAAGCCCCATTATGGCAGGTTTGGTTTTCCCGGTTACCACCGTAAAATGGAAAAGCCCCTTTTTCCCACTTATAATGCAAACCCCAAAAAACCAGATAACAAGTTTGCCCAACATATATTAAGTTATTTAAATAAGTTTTTTTCGAAATCCCAAAATTTCAAACTACTAGATTATCATACATTGCCATAAGTGTAAAGTTTCCCAGAAAACCCAAGAACGTTTAGACAGGGTGAATTATTTTTCCTTGGGGTTTGCGTAGAAAATAAAGGGAATTTAAAAAAAACAAAAAAAATAAAATTTCACAAAATTGTACACTCTTTCTTACCTTAAAATTTTTGTTTGTCTTAATTTTTGGATGAAACTGTTGTATTTATTGTAAAAAAAACAAATTGGTTTTGTTTTGGCAGCCAGCCCGGGGTACCCTACCCGGCCACCCCATCCCACACATAAAATTCTAAACATTGAAGCATTTCCCGAACCAAAAAAATGCCCTATTTCAGTTCATTACTTCCCCTTTAAAAAAATTTGTAAATTTTTTTTTAGGGTCAGGGTTAGTAATGAGATAAAAAAAATGAGAGAGAGAGAGAGAGGGAATTTAGTATATGAGAGAGGACACTCGTGGAGTTAAAAAAATCCCGGCGAAAATTTAGTTTTTGTTTAAAACCCAATTTTTACACATCTGGTTTGTGTACAAGTTTTCATTGTGTAAAGTTGTCTCTTAAATTTTTGTGGGAATAAATAAAAAGGAAAAAAACTCCCATTCTCCCTTAACAACCCCCCTTTTTAGAAGAAAAAGACGTACTGAGTGAAAAGGCCCAAAGAAAGGAATAATTTTTTTTAAAAGTTAAACCCCCTTTTAAACCTTTTTACTTTAAAGTTTGACTGAATTTTTAAAGTGTACCTGCACGCCAGCACAGTGCATAAGTTTATTTAGGTACAGGGTTTTTTTAGTATAATTTTCGAAATATATATAAAATAAAAAATAAAATTTTAAAAAACTTGAAAATTTTTGGGGTTTCCCCCACACAATGGGGAGAAAGTGGTGGTTACGGAAACTCATGGAGAATGTAAACAAACAAGGTGGGGTGCATTGGGGGGGGCTTTTTAGAAATCAGGGGGGGGGGACCGTTTTAAGTTTTTTTCATAATTTGAAAAAAACCCAAAATTAAACAGAACTCCGTTAAAAAAGAAAAGCCATAAAGCGGGGCCCCCCACGTATATCTACCACCCAAATTTTCTGAGGTGCTAGGGAATTACCCCATATTTACCCCTAAAAAAGAAAAGTGAATGGGGTTTTGGAGGAAAAAAATTTAAAAAATAGTAATAAGAAAAACCTTTAAAACCCCCTGACTGTGGGTTCCCAAACCCCACCCGTGGTTCGGTTTGTTTTTCCCAAACGGCCACTTACGATTTGGCCCAGCCCCCATAATTAAAGTTCCCCTGGGCAAAAAAAAGTGAGGATAAGTGGGCCCCTTTTAGAATAGGAGAAATTTGTCACTGATGCGAGAGCACAACACCCACAACCAAACCCTGGGTTTACCTGGAGAGATTTCCCGGGGGTCAACGCCCCCGGGGCCCGGTCTGTGACCGGGCCCCTCCTGGTGGTCAGAGCCTGATCAACCAGGCTGTTATGCTGGCTGCACGAAAACCAACGTCGAGTCACAGCCCGTGATCATGAACCGACTTTAGGTGCTTGTCCAGTGCCGCTTGAAGACTGCCAGGGGTTGTTGGTGATCCCCTTTGTATGCTGGGAGGCAGTTGAACAGTTCGGGCTCCTGACACTTATTTGTTGGTCTCTTAGTGCTAGTGACACCCGTTTTCATTGGGGGGATGTTGCATCGTCTGCCAAGTCTTTTGCTTTCGTAGTGAGTTGATTTTCGTGTGCAAGTTGGGTTTACTAGTCCCTCTAGGATTTTCCAGATGTATATAATCATGTTTTCTCTCCCGCCTGCGTTCCAGGGAATACAGGTTCAGGAAACCCTAAAGTGCTCCCGTAATTGAGGTGTTTTATCTCGTTATGTGCGCCGTGAAGGTTCTCTGTACATTTTCTAGGTCAGCAATTTCACCTGCCTTGAAAGGTTTCTGTTAGTGTGCAGCAATATTCCAGCCCGATAGAACAAGTGACCTGAAGAGTGTCATCATTGGCTTGGCATCCCTAGTTTTGAAGGTTCTCATTATCCATCCTGTCATTTTTCTTTGCAGATGCGATTGATACAATGTTATGGTCCCCTTTAAGGCGAGATCCTCCGACATGATCACTCCAGGTCTTTGACGCTGGTGTTACGCTCTATTTTGTGGCCAGAATTTGTTTTTGTACTTGATGAAGATTTAATTTCCTTGTGTTTACCATATCTGAGTAATTGAAATTTTCATCGTTGAACTTCATATTGTTTTCTGCAGCCCACTGAAAGATTTGGTTGATGTCCGCCTGGAGCCTTGCATGTCTGCAATGGAAAACATTGTCATGCAGATTCGGGTGTCATCTGCAAAGGAAGACACGGTGCTGTGGCTGACATCCTTGTCTATGTCAGATATGAGGATGAGGAACAAGATGGGGGCGAGTACTGTGTCTTGCGGAACAGAGCTTTTCACCGTGGCTGCCTCGGACTTTACTCTGTTGACTATCTCTGTGTTCTGTTTAAAGAGGAAATTATAGATCCATCGACCGACTTTTCCTGTTATTCCTTTAGCAGCATTTTGTGCGCTATTACGCCATGGTCACACTTGTCGAAGGCTTTTGCAAAGTCCCGTATATATTACATTTGCATTCTTTTTGTCTTCTAGTGCATCAAGGACCTTGTCGTAGTGATCCAATAGTTGAGACAGACAGGAGTGACCCGTTCTTAACCCATGTTGCCCTGGGTTGTGTAACTTTTTTTTTTTTTTTTTTTTATTTTTT
>NW_026476308.1:0-10289 GCF_026875155.1 Cherax quadricarinatus
CCGTTATGCGCGCCGTAAAGGTTCTCTGTACATTTTCTAGTCGGCAATTTCACCTGCCTTGAAAGGTGCTGTTAGAGTGCAGCAATATTCCAGCCTAGATAGAACAAGTGACCTGAAAAGTGTCATCATGGGCTTGGCCTCCCTAGTTTTGAAGGTTCTCATTATCCATCCTGTCATTTTCTAGCAGATGCGATTGATACAATGTTATGGTCCTTGAAGGTGAGATCCTCCGACATAATCACTCCCAGGTCTTTGACGTTGGTGTTTCGCTCTATTTTGTGGCCAGAATTTGTTTTGTACTCTGATGAAGATTTAATTTCCTCATGTTTACCATATCTGAGTAATTGAAATTTCTCATCGTTGAACTTCATATTGTTTTCTGCAGCCCACTGAAAGATTTGGTTGATGTCCGCCTGGAGCCTTGCAGTGTCTGCAATGGAAGACACTGTCATGCAGATTCGGGTGTCATCTGCAAAGGAAGACACGGTGCTGTGGCTGACATCCTTGTCTATGTCGGATATGAGGATGAGGAACAAGATGGGAGCTAGTACTGTGCCTTGTGGAACAGAGCTTTTCGCCGTAGCTGCCTCGGACTTTACTCTGTTGACGACTACTCTCTGTGTTCTGTTAGTGAGGAAATTATGAAGGCAGCTTTGATGTTATCCTCTTTTAATACCCATGTAATTTTAATCCACAGATTTATCTCATTTGGGCATACCCAGAAACACTTCCCCGATTTAATATTGATTGTAGATGGCTGTTTGTGTGGGTATGATGGCTTTGTGGGTATGACGGCTGTGTGTATGATGGCGGTGAGTGGGTATGATGGCTGTGTGTGTGGGTATGATGGCTGTGTGGGTATGATGGTTGTGTGTGTGGGTATGATGGTTGTGTGTGTGGGTATGATGGTTGTGTGTGGGTAAGATGGATGTTTGTGTGCGTATGATGGCTGTGTGGGTATGATGGCTGCGTGTGTGAGTGGTATGATGGCTGTGTGTGCGAGTGGGTATGATGTCTGTGTGTGTGGGGGTATGATGGCTGTGTGTGTGGGGGGTATGATTGCTGTATGTGTGGGTATGATGGCTGTGTGTGTGTGGGTATGATGGCTGTGTGTGTGGGTATGATGGCTGTGTGTGTGTGGGTATGATGGCTGTGTGTGTGTGGGTATGATGGCTGTGTGCGGGTATAAAGGCTGTGTGTATGTGTGGGTATGATGTGTGTGGGTATGATGGCTGACCAGAACAACTGAGCTGCCCAGGTGTTGGTAAGTGAGCCATTATTATTATTATTATTATTATTATTATTATTATTATTATCAAGGGGGAAGTGAACCATTATTGCCTCTTCATACACTCCAAAGCCTACTAACCCTATAAGGCCTCCTAATATCCTCCAAAGCCTCCTCATAACCACCAAAACCTCATATACTCCAAAGCTTTTTAATACCCTGCAATGCCTCCTAATACTCTCCAATGCCTCCTTACACCCACCAAGGCCTCCTCATACCTAGAGTACACCTGGAGAGGGTTAAGTGGGTCAATGCCCCCGCGGCCCGATCCGTGACCAGCTTCGTGGGGGATCAGGGCCTGATTAACCAGGCTGTTACCGCTAGCCTCATGTAAACTGACGTATGAACCACAGCCTGGCTGTCAGGTGCTGAGTTTAGGTGCCTGTCCAGCTCCTTCTTGAAGACAGCCAGGGGTCTATTGGTAATCCCCTTATGTATGCTGGGAGGCAGTTGAATAGTCTTGGGCCTCTGACACTTACTACGTTGTCTCTCAGTATACTCATGGTGCCCCGGCTTTTCATTGCATCTCCTGCCTAGTATTTTACTTTCACGGGGAGTGATTTTCGTGTGCAAGTTTGGTACTAACCCCTCTAGGATTTTCCAAGTGTATGTTATCATGTATCTTTCTCGCCTGCATTCCAGGAATACAAGTCAAGGGACTTCAACTGTTCCCAGTAATTTAGATGTTTTATCGTACTTATATGTGCTGTGAAAGTCTCTGTACACTCTCCAGGTCAGCAATTTCGTCTGCCTTGAAGGGGGCAATTAGTGTACAGCAGTATTCCAGCCTAGAGAGAACAAATGATGGGTAGGTGGGAGGCTCCATGAGGGCATACAATGCCTGGGGAATGGAAATAAGAGGATTGCAGAAATTTCTTGGGCATACCCACTTCCTCCCTTCATATTGTACATGCAGGAATTGTTAGGGGAACTTGCAGTATCCACAGGATTAAAAGAGTGCATTCCCCGAGGTGCCCAACAACAAACCTCAAAATGTGGGATAGTCTCATTTTATAGGTGAGAGGAGACAAGTCCCAGGTTTAGAAGCACACCAGTGACATAGAAGCAATTTTTAGTCTATTGTTTCAACTTTGATATCAGAAATCCTAGCTAGTATGACCCAGGGCATCTAAAGTACTTGCAAAAATCCTCACCACAACAGGTGATTATTTTTATTATTACATTTGTAGAGAAGGCTAAACTCAAAAGTCATTCAAAAATTTTCTAAGTTTTTGTTCAAAAATAGGGTACAAAATCCTGAAGGGCTGAGATGCATTTCACCATTGCACAGTGGTGAGAGATGATGGTGGGTAACTGAGAGGTGAAGGTGCCTGAGGGAGGAACATTCCCTGAAAGGATGGGAAGGTTACAGTTGGTGTAGCAAACAGGTGCCAATTAAGAAATCATAGAGGCTTCAGGAAAGATAGCACCATCAGAGAAAAAGAAAGAGCAGCACAGTATTGCAAGCATAAGCATTTCAGGTCATTGAGAAAGGCTAAGGGTCTGGAGTTCACCTACTGCAGAGGGAACACCTGTACTTAACATTCACTGAAGACCTACAAAATCAAAACTAATGAATATATCCCAGCAAGTAATGCACACACATTCCCTCAAGCATCAGCTGCAAATCTTTATAGAAAAACCAAGAATACAATAATAATGTAACCTAAAAGAAACACTATATTGGGCAAGACAAACAAAGTTACAATTAAACACTTTTATTTACATCAAATGATGTGCAGATCTGATAAATATCTACACCTATGTACATAGAAAATTACAAAAATTACAATGTTTTTTAACTGACATGTTACACTGTATAAGAAATATCATTGGCAATAAATCAAATACAACATGACTACTACTGTACTGAGGCACTGTAATTAAAGCAAAATAAAGTGTTACTAACCCCTCAATGGCTAGAACGAAAAGCTCACATACGAAAGTCTGTCACAGTCTACTAGTAAACAATTGATGGACCATTTGCCTGTTCGCACCCAAAGTGTAGAGCAGTGAAGAATTATTATGCAAAATATTTCATGACTTTTTTATTTTACACTAAATTACAGTACTGCATTGCTATGACATTCATGGAAAGCCCTAAACCCATAAGGGTCATTCAATGCTACTTTTATGCACCTAAACCAATGCAGTAACCTATCCTAGCCTTGCTCAAATTTACATAATATAAATGAATTTACCTATCCTAGAATATATCTATACCTTAATGATTTACCTTGGGGATGGCATATCCTCAGGTGACCCCAATTACCTTTAGATTCTTTCATTACTAAAACTATTACCAATACAACTACCACCACTATTACTACTACTGCTACTACTAATAATAATACTAATACTACTAATAATAATAACTTTATCACATGATATACAGAAATACAATAAATATAGTAAACTGAAAGCCCATAGTATGCACATCATTACAGACAAATTAGGACCAAATGCAGCAGTTAAAATCCCATGAAGATATTTTACAAATGAACATATGCTTTACAGAATGAGACAGAAATCAAATACTACACTGAAAGAATATATACTGACAATTTAAATAAGGAGGTTAAAAATAGGACAGAAAATATATTCATGAACCAAGGAAAAAATTTATGTAGGATTTAAGTACCAAGAAAAAAACATGAAAAGTAAAAACTAAAATAATGAGTTAAACAATCTTCGAGAAATATCAGTTTCTGTACACAAAACACACGTAGGGTTGATTTTATTATTCACTTACTAGACTGACAGAGTTTTTCAAGATTTATAATTCATGGAGATAGAGTAGACAAATTAATAGATAAAGGATGAACTGCAGGGGTTTTGTCTGTTATCTTAGATTACATTGGTTTAGCTCTTTGTTAAGAACAATTCATGGGTAACTGACAAAAAAAAAAACAGGAAACAAGGAAAAAAAATCAAAGTACATGTACATGACTATTACATGAAGTCAAATTTTCCATTTACAAAATCACTCGATTTGATAGAATAATTTAATTATTATTATAACCCAAAAAGAAGCGCTAAGCCACAAGGGCTATACAGCGCTGATAGTTAGCAAAAATAAGCGGGGGATGATATTAATGGGTAATATAACAGCAGGGGGGGAAAATGCACATGGTGAGTGTAATCTACAGTTTTCCCCAAAAAATAATCTTGAGTACGAAATGTGAAAAAAGCTTCCACTGATTGAGTACCAGAGAAATTTTTTTAAAAAAAAAGAATGGCAAAAGATCAAATGACCAGATACTGATGTTTTGTGTTTTCTAAGTTTCCTAATAAAGGTTTATTAAATTGTTTGTGTTTTACTTTTTCAATTCCAAACTTTTTTGATGGCAAACTTTTGTTTTACAGAGACTGACTACTACAGAGTACACATATTATTAAGAAAGAAGTTTGTGGAAAGTGCTGCACCAAACAAAACATAAGTTCATATTAAGACACATGTGTCTGAACCATTGCACCCACTATCAACAGAAGTAAATAATGCGAAAAATGATGGGTTGCTGTTGTTAATTACCGTACCTCATGAAAACCATGTGGTTCATTCAGTGCAAGGAGTGGAGAAGGAACAATTCTCTATTCACTAAATGCAGCAAAGTGTCTGACTAGTTAGACTGTTGGTAATCTCTGACAATTATTATTATTATATCATAATGAAGCACTAAACTCGCCGACGAATGTACTGTACTGGATATAATGTGATAAAGAAACTAACAGGTAGACTGAATAACAAAAATTTTACAAGGTATAATGCTGAAGAGCCTTACCACAAGTAAAAAGCAAACAAATTAAGTAAAAAGCATTTGTTGGGGCTATAAAAGTATTTCACATTTCTGAGATTTTAAAGATTTTAGGATTTTTTTTTAAATTAAGTACTACAGCTTGAATTATGCTATGTACATAGATCAAAAGCCCTTTACCAGCATTAGGACTCCCTACTTCAAGGGGTTTGGGCTCCATTATTACTAAACATATGGTAAATACTGGAGATTATATTATTATTGTCTTGTTTCGTGCCTAAATTCACAAAGAATATGGCCCTTTTGCATCAGCTCAATCTGATACAAAGAGTAATACTGTATGTACTACTTGGGTTTTTTAATGATACATAAACAGAGCACATGAAAGCAGTAAAATGTATTTTTGTTGGGGTTAGCCATGGTGGGGAGGTGGGTGTTAAATGAAAAATGAAGAATGGAGATATGAAGAGACTTTATGGAATAACGCGTACATTAATAGAAAAAATATAGGATGGCATATGTACTTGATATGGGGTAACCATGCAAAAAACGGGGACTATAAATAGTTAAGAGAAAGTGATGCACCCGATAATGTATTGTAAAGGAGCTAAACACAGAGAATGAAATTTTGGTGGAAGAACAAGATCAATGTGTTGGATGGGATAAGGGATTTCTGATTTGCAAGGATAGAAATGTTTGGAATCTCTGTACCCTTCATCCATCAGGGTAATAAGCAATGATGTACTGAAAACATTATTATTAGAGTACATTCATAAAAAATCCCAAACCCACATGGGTCACTGACCTCTGCAAAAAAGGCAAAAGATATGGTGAGGGAAACAAGGTGGAGGTATTGAAGGAAGGACATCACTCAAAATGTGGGTGTCACTCAAAGCAGGAAATCAGTATCAGTTAAAAAAACAAAACAAAGTCTGTAGAAGGAAGGGTGGACTAAGCAATGAAGGTGTACAAAATTATGATGTATTCAATAAAAATAAACACAAAATAAATGCAATTTACATGAATGATGTCACAAAATAATTAATTAACAAGATGTTGCATTTGATATTGATAATTTATATTTTGTAAACATGGCCTTCAAAAGTGAGGATGTTAGCATGTTTTCAAAACACAAAATATGTAGAACAAGTCTTTATTTAGATAAGGTTTTGCTCTAAGTAGAGCAAGTCATGACTTGAAAAACCTCTAAGAGAGAAACATTGTCCAAATAAAGGTTCCTGGAGACGTTGTGAATCCTGAAGCCATGAATAATAGGAAAGTTCACATAAGAACATAAGAAAGGAGGAGCACTGCAGCAGGCCTGCTGGCCCATACTAGGCAGGTAACAAACTTATTTAAAAGTTTTTAGTCACATCTTTCAATATTCTTCAAATCTGCTCAATGTGGTATTAATAACAAAGAATGAGCACATTATCAATTAAAACCAAAAATTATTTTTCAAATAATAGGCTGTAAGCCTAACAGCAAGACAATGGTCTTCAAGAAACACCATAAACAACTGAAGCTATTTGTCGATAGATCTTCAGTGTAAATATACAACCGAGTTCCACGAATTACAAAACAAATTCCTGGGAACAACTGTGCCTGGTGTGACAGTGATGTCCTTGGAGAGAATCTGTCTCTCTTACAATAAAAATCATAGAGTTTAACATTATAAAACTGTTCTTAATGTTCATGTACTGTATCTTACATCTAAAAAATAAATCTCAAAAGATTATATTCATCAACATAAGTTTGATACATTGCCAATAAAAATAAAATTACAAAACATATTAGAGAGATTCTTACACTATATTACTTCTCAGACACTACTTTTAAAAAAGCGCATATTATTTATTTTTTTTATCACCATCAAACCCTGAGCTAAATGTTGATGTAATGTAAAAAAGGGAAAAATACATACAATACAAAAATATTTTTAAGTACCACTTCCCAATATAAATAAGAAAAATCTGCAGTAAACCCAAAAAGAGAGAAATAATATGCAATTCTAGGTAAGGTATACGGGATATAACTAATATTTAAAATACTAAAACATATACCCGATGATAGATAATGGAAGCAGCTGACAAAATGACTGACCTATAACTGACCAACAATTGAAGGATTATAATATTTCATGGGTAAATACTAAACCCGTATGGGCCATACAGCCCCTGAGGAATGGTGGGCCCAATCAGGCTTGATCCAAGTTAGAGGAAAGTACTTCTAACTCCTTGGGTCAAAATCCCTTCACCAGCCTCTAGACACACCCTGAAGGGTAAAACTGTAAGAGCATCTGAAGTCTGTTGCTAGACTAACCTTCAGCAGCTCTTAAACAAACTGAAAACCTGATCCTACGACACATTTTAAGGAAGGTGCTTAGATGCTGGAATCTTTGATCCAAGGAACCAGAACTTCCCTTCCCAAGTATCCTCAATTTCCCTGGCACTGTTGATCGCTAGATGCTGATTGCTTCTCCATAACAAGCAATTATAATCAGGAAGCTACAACGATTAGTTAAGCAGTTAAGGAACTGAATTATGATACTTGATGCTTGTAATGTAATGTCAATATTTACATACATATGCATGTATGCATACATTACATATATATATATATATATATAATATATATATATATAATATTTTATATATATATATATATATAAAAATATTATATTATATATATATTTATATATATATTATCATATACTGTATATATATATATATATAAATATATATATATATAATATATATATATATATATAGACACACATATTGTTTATACTGTATACGAATAAACAGAAGAATGGGTGGAAAATTAAAGTGTGGTCCAGGCAGGTAGCATGCACAAGGTAGTAAAATATTCTGTCATGCATGGCTCATGGTTTAAGCCCCCATCTATTCTTCTGCTGATGCATTGTCATTTTGATCATTTTGGTTTATACATACATACATACATATAATATATATATATATATATATATATATATTTATATATTATATATATTATATATATATATATAAGTTTTTTTCAAAAACCATATTAATATATATATTATATATATATTTATATACAGTGGACCCCCCGCATAACGATTACCCCCGAATGTGCCCCCAATTAGTAAGTGTATTTATGTAAGTGCTTTTGTACATGTATTTTTTGGGGGTCTGAAAAGGATAATCTACTTTACAATTTTCTTATGGGGAAAAAATTCGGTCAGTACTGGCCCTGAAATACTTCGGAGTAAAAAATTCGTTAAAACCCGGGGGGCCACTGTATATATATATATTATACATATTTTTTTTTTTTTTTCAACAAGTCGGCCCTCTCCCCCCGAGGCAGGGTGACCCAAAAAAAGAAAGAAAATCCCCAAAAAGAAAATACTTTCATCATTCAACACTTTCACCACACTCACACATTATCACTGCTTTTGCAGAGGTGCTCAGAATATAACAGCTTAGAAGCATATACGTATAAAGATACACAACATATCCCTCCAAACTGCCAATATCCCAAACCCCTCCTTTAAAGTGCAGGCACTGTACTTCCCATTTCCAGACTCAAGTCCGACTATATGAACATAACCGGTTTTCCCTGAATCCCTTCACTAAATATTACCCTGCCACACTCCAACAATCGTCAGGTCCCAAGTATCATTCGCCTCCATTCACTCCTATCTAACACGCTCATGCACGCTTGCTGGAAGTCCAAGCCCCTAGCCCACAAAACCTCCTTACCCCCTCTTTCCAACCCTTCGAGGACGACCCCTACCCCTCCTTCCTTCCCCTATAGATTTATATGCTTCCATGTCATTTTACTTTGATCCATTCTCTCTAAATGACCAAACCACCTCAATAACCCCTCTTCTTGCCTTCTGACTAATGCTTTTATTAACTCCACACCTTCTCCTAATTTCCACACTCCGAATTTTCTGCATAATATTTACACCACACATTGCCCTTAGACAGGGCATCTCCACTGCCTCCAACAGTCTCCTCGCTGCTGCATTTACCACCCAAGCTTCACATCCATATAAGAGTGTTGGTACTACTATACTTTCATACATTCCCTCCTTTGCCTCCATAGATAACGTTTTTTGACTCCACATATACCTCAACGCACCACTCACCTTTTTTCCCTCATCAATTCTATGATTAACCTCATCCTTCATAAATCCATCCGCCGACACGTCAACTCCCAAGTATCTGAAAACATTCACTTCTTCCATACTCCTCCTCCCCAATTTGATATCCAATTTTTCTTTATCTAAACCATTTGATACCCTCATCACCTTACTCTTTTCTATGTTCACTTTCAACTTTCTACCTTTACACACATTCTCAAACTCATCCACTAACCTTTGCAATTTTTCTTTAGAATCTCCCATAAGCACAGTATCATCAGCAAAAAGTAACTGTGTCAATTCCCATTTTGAATTTGATTCCCCATAATTTAATCCCACCCCTCTCCCAAACACCCTACATTTACTTCTTTTACAACCCCATCTATAAATATATTAAACAACCATGGTGACATTACACATCCCTGTCTAAGACCTACTTTTACCGGGAAGTATTCTCCCTCTCTTCTACACACCCTAACCTGAGCCTCACTATCCTCATAAAAACTCTTTACAGCATTTTAATAACTTACCACCTATTCCACATACTTGCAACATCTGCCAAATTGCTCCTCTATCCACTCTATCATATGCCTTTTCTAAATCCATAAATGCAATAAAAACTTCCCTACCTTTATCTAAATACTGTTCACATATATGCTTCAATGTAAATACTTGATCTACACATCCCCTACCCACTCTGAAACCTCCTTGCTCATCCGCAATCCTACATTCTGTCTTTATATATTTATATATATATATATATATATATATATATATATATTTTTTTTTTTTTTTTTTTTTTTTCAACAAGTCGGCCGTCTCCCACCGAGGCAGGGTGACCCAAAAAAGAAAGAAAATCCCCAAAAAGAAAATACTTTCATCATCATTCAACACTTTCACCACAACTCGCACATTATCACTGTTTTTTGCAGAGGTGCTCAGAATACAACAGTCTAGAAGCATACACATATAAAGATACACAACATATCCCTCCAAACTGCCAATATCCCAAACCCCTCCTTTAAAGTGCAGGCATTGTACTTTCCCATTTCCAGGACTCAAGTCCGACTATATAAAATAACCGGGTTTTCCCTGAATCCCTTCATAAATATTACCC
>NW_026476309.1:0-10322 GCF_026875155.1 Cherax quadricarinatus
CCTTGGAAAGGAAGAGGGCAAAGTGCCCTTCGGGTAATGGGTGTATCTCCTAAAGCTGCCTGTCGGTTCTGGAATGTGGTGGCTGAAGGAGGTATGCTTTGTGGTGGGTTTCCGACTGCCCTTTCCTTTGTCTGCCGAGGTAGCTTGGTAGACACGAGGCTGCTATCCCGGGGCGCTGGTTTACTGGCTTGAAGGGTAGGGTATGGCACAGGTTCCATGCTACATCTTCACCACCAAGGCCCTCTCAGATGAGGAGAGGAACTTTTGGCCTCTCCATGCCTCCTAGCGATTGTCCCTCTGCTGTCCCTTTTACTTTCTTTCCCTTTTTTTTCTTAAAATAACAAGAAAGCAGATATCACAGAAGAAGTTCCTTAATTATGGAGTCTTCGTCCAGTGAAACCCTTTCTCCTTCCTGATCCCACACCCTGTTCTGACCTGGCTTTCTTATTGGTCCATTATCTCGACTCTTCTCATACCTCTGTATCTTCTGCTGGTGAGGCTTTGTCACCTGCTTCAGGTGCTGTGGCATCACCCATTTCTGTTCATGCCGCTGCTTCTCTCACACTTTTCATAATGCTTCCAGCTTTCCCAAATACAGTGTGAAGGTTTTCAGATCACCCACTTCCCTCAGGTCATATCACCCGTGGAACTACTAAACATCCAAGACAACCTACTGACGACAGTTTGTCGATGATAACTCAGAAATGACCTACATGACACTACCTTTGTGTATCGAGCTAACGAGTACACATTGGAGAAAATTCTTTTCTTTACCTGGAGAGAGTTCTGGGGGTCAATGCCCCTGTGGCCCGGTCTGTGACCAGGCCTCCTGGTGGATCAGCCTGATCAACCAGGCTGTTACTGCTGGCTGCACGCAAACCAATGTACGAGCCACAGCCCAAGTGGTCAGGTACCGAATTTAGGTGCTTGTCCAGTGCCAGCTTGAAGACTGCCAGGGGTCTATTGGTAATCCCCCTTATGTATGCTGGGAGGCAGTTGAACAGTCTCGGGCCCCTGACACTTATTGTATGGTCTCTTAACGTGCTAGTGACACCCCTGCTTTTCATTGGGGGGATGTTGCATCGTCTGCCAAGTCTTTTGCTTTCGTTGTGAGTGATTTTCGAGTGCAAGTTCGGTACTAGTCCCTCTAGGATTTTACAGGTGTATATAATCATGTATCTCTCCCACCTGCATTCCAGGGAATACAGGTTCAGGAACTTCAAGCGCTCCCAGTAATTGAGGTGTTTTATCTCTGTTATGCGCACCGTGAAGGTTGTACATTTTCTAGGTCAGCAATTTCACCTGCCTTGAAAGGTGCTGTTAGTGTGCAGCAATATTCCAGCCTAGATAGAACAAGTGACCTGAAGAGTGTCATCATGGGCTTGGCATCCCTAGTTTTAAAGGTTCTCATTATCCATCCTGTCATTTTTCTAGCAGCTGTGATTGATACAATGTTATGGTCCTTGAAGGTGAGATCCTCTGACATGATCTCTCCCAGGTCTTTGACATTGGTGTTTTGCTCTATTTTGTGGCCAGAATTTGTTTTGTACTCTGATGAAGTTTTAATTTCCTTGTGTTTACCATATCTGAGTAATTGAAATTTCTCATCATTGAACTTCATATTGTTTTCTGCAGCCCACTGAAAGATTTGGTTGATGTCCGCCTGGAGCCTTGCAGTGTTTGCAATGGAAGACACTGTCATGCAGATTCGGGTGTCATCTGCAAAGGAAGATACGGTGCTGTGGCTGACATCCTTGTCTATGTCAGATATGAGGATGAGAAACAAGATGGGAGCGAGTACTGTGCCTTGTGGAACAGAGCTTTTCGCCATAGCTGCCTCGAACTTTACTCTGTTGACTACTACTCTTTGTGTTCTGTTTTTGAGGAAATTATAGATCCATCTCAAACCAATTATCTTTCTGATCACAGAAGTGGTAAAACTCTTTTACGAAGTGGTGGGTGTGTTGTAACAGTACAGAATTCAGAGCAAGCCCATACTCTCTCTCGCATCACTTCCATAGATAACATAACAGTCACCATTCATAAGCACTGTACTCTTAATTCTTGCAGTGGTACTGTAGTCTTACCACGTACCATTGTACAGAGTGATTTTTTTGTCTTGCAGCAATGATATTTTAGAACAATTAGCCCTTCAGAACCTCCCTGTTCTTAAGGTAGAGGCATCCTGCCTGCTTTTGGGCAGAGGCGCTTTCCTAGTAACATTGCTCGTTTAACCTTTGACCGCTGTGAACCTCCGTCCTCTGTCTATATTTGCAGGACATCACCTAGAGGTCGTCAAGTGGTTCCCAGTCCCCAACAGTGTAGTAATTGCGGTCATTTTGGACACCCTGCTGAACACTGCAGATCTGTGGTGGAATGCCCAGTTTGCAGTGCAGCAGATCATTCCAATGCATCTTGTAGTCTTCCTCTTGTCTCAATTGCAAGGAACCTCATCCTTCCTTTTCACACCATTGTCAGGTTTATCGTAATGAACAAGAGATCCGTTATCTTGAGTGTCAGGACTTTACACTATGGCTGTTTCTCAGCTCCACCTTCAAAGTAAACTCCCTCGTGGGTTGGGCAAATGTTTTGTTAGTGGGATGAATTGTAAAGGACCTGCCTAGTATGGGCCAGCAGGCCTCCTGCAGTGTTCCTCCTTTCTTATGTTCTTATGTGTCCCATATGCTCAGATAGCCTGAAGGTCTCCAACCTCGATGGTCCTCCAGTCTCCCAATCCTTCTGTGTCCATCTCTTCTGGGGTCCCAGGATATGACCCACACTAGTCTACCAACACCCGAGAACCCATTTTACTGATGGGGAACATAAACAACTAGTGTAAAGAAATGCCCAACTCTCACTGGGAATCAAACCCACACCCTCGCCGTGAAGCCAGAGCTTTATCCACCAGGCCAGTGATTGACAGCATAATCATTACTTTTAACTTTTTAAACTACCAGAACCTTGCGGCTAAGACCCTGAACCAGTTATGTGAGTCTGAAATGTTAAGGTAGAGTTCCTGGACCCATTATGACACCGTATTGCTATGTTACACTGTAATGTTGACTGTAATTTTTGGACCACTGCCTAAACCATGGGTATGTGTACATAAGAATTTCAACAGCAATTTTTGCAAGTATTTAAGATCCATCGACAGACTTTCACCCACAGAATGTCGCCATGGACTGTCACTCATGGACCGTCACCATGGACTATCACCACGGACTATCACCACGGACTATCACCATGGACTATCACCACAGACTATCACCACAGACTATCACCACGGACGTCTTCCCAACAATATACTAACCATGGTTCTAAATAATTTTGGTAAGCCGGGGCCACGGTCACAGATGGCTCTGCTAAGAGCCGTCTGTGGCCATGGTGTGGGTCCATAGACTGGAAATTATCTCCTCTGTCAACCATTGTATTTTTCAAAAATGATCATTCTGTTATCTTCTTGCTTCTCCCACCATTAATACATTTATAATGCCACTATGGATAATTCTTTAATTGTAGTTATATTTGATGTACAATAAAGCTGATGATTCTTCCTAGTGTTGCTAAATTTTATCCTATGCCTGATCCTTAGGCCTCTGAGGGCACCTATCACTTTATCTTAGAAAGTTTGTGTTAGAAAATGTGAAGTTACAGCTGCTCTTTCAGGCCCTCAAAGTGTATTTAAAAAGATACTTCCTTTTTATGAAAAGAAAATAGAAAAAATTATTACAGATGAGAACAATCAATCTTAGAAAAATTATGCAAAACATAATTAAAAAAAAAAAATTAAATTTGAATCCTCTTCAAGGGGGGCTGCTTGGTGTGAAGAGGCTCTTGGTCTGAGGAATTAGACCTGTCGGTCTCCTTCCTCAGACCAAACCTAATTAACCCCAACTCCCCCCTTCCCTATCCCATCCTCCTCCTCCTCCCCACCCCTCCCTTTTGCCCTTCTTCTTTTTGGCCTTTGGGATTTTTCCCACAGACATGCTAGTTCCTAGGTGGGGGAAAGGGTACCGGGGTCCATCCCATTCTGTTGAGGTTCTTGGCGGTGGCGTAGTTTGACGTGGAATCTGAATCGCCTGGGGATGTCCCGATCCCTCTCCGGTATCTTGGAGGGTGGCTTTGGGTGTCTTTTGGGTGACGGGTGTATCTCTGGAAGCCACCTTTCAGATTCCCGCGGTGATGGTCAAAGGAGGTATGCTTTGTGGCGGATACCCAGCCGCCCTCTCTTTTGTCCATCGAGGTAGTTCGGCAGATGTGAGGTTACTATCCCAGATTGCTGGTTGTGAGGGAAAAGTTCAATAGATAGGAGTAGCGAGGGAGTATATAGTAACAATAGTTTCATTGCCGGCTACTTGTTAAGGTAGAGTCAGTCTAGCTCCCGCTATCCCTTCCTCTCCCTCTTCCCCCCCCCCCGAAAGGTGATGTGTGGGGCTCCGGCCAAACAGTAATCACTCGACTCACAGCTCCCAGTACTACTGCAAGTACATGCCTGCTCATGTTCTAGTGGACTTATTGGTTGAAAGCTTCACTTTTGACCAATTTTAAACTTAGTCCTTTCAGTCTTGCTCTATGTTAAATGTCTTAATAATCACCACGTCTTTTAGGTATTGTACTTATCATGGAGAGTGATTTCTTAAGTAGTGGGTAACCTGTCTCTCTTTCCAGCTGGGAATGACAGAATGGGTCACCTGCCAACCAACGAGTAGAATTGAAGGAGACAGACTAACATCCTGAGATGTCCCATGTTTTATCTACTTACCTGTGCACACGTATGAAGTTGCAGGATGTAACTCCTCATCATTGCAGCGGTAAAGAACCTGCTTTCCTGCCATCTGGATAGATTATTTCACGGCAATAGACTCTGTGAAGAACGAGCCGGTGGGTTGTCACCAACACCTGCGACCTCCCCCCACATCATCAGCAATGGCTATGATTTCAACAACACACAGTGTCACCAACACCAGACACCCAAGTTTTATATATATTAGTGTTGAATTCAGATATCATTTATATTTTTCCTTTTTCATTTTCTTTAATGTAGGATCAATATTTCATATTTAAGTGTTTTATATTTTATATTTCTAAATAATAAAGTGTTTATGTTTGTCAGTTTTTGTTCTTTTTCTATGCATTAATTTTCCTGAGGAGGAGCCAGCCTTAGTAATACTGACTGAAGCTGTTACAGGGCTGAGTAAGCCTTCACAAGTGGCGACCTTGCCAGGATACGACTCGACTGAATCAAGATTCAACTCCATCTCGAATCTACCATTGGAACTTCAACGCCGCATACAACAGACGGTTACCACCAGCCATGAGTAATCATTTTCTATGGTAGGACTACGGTACAGGTATTTAAGAGATTTGGTGATTGTTATAGTCTCAATTTATTGTAAGTCGAGTCAGGCAGGATATAATAGTTAATTCTGCCACCTTCTTTCGAGCTTGAAACACTTTGGAGGATTAGACTCTAGGGACCCGAGATTTTCCAGTGACAAATTGTTTCATTGAGCTCTTTATTATATCAAGGGAGCTGTCGTAGGACACTCTTGATTTATTGGTGAGAAGATTGGATGGTCAAGGGACCCCATTCTACTTACTGTTTGCTCAGAGGCAGCATAGAACCCTCCTTTTCATTAATACATTTGTTTAATTGAAGCAGGGATCAAGCCCTCTGGTTTATTTGCAGTTTGAGCGGAGCAGGAATTGAACCCTCCATTTTCTTTAATACCAGTTTCATTTTCCCCTGATAGTTTAAGTTATTCTTGCAAGTATGGAGGAATATCAGTTTTGGATGAATGCTGGAAGTAAGTTAGGAATAACAGGGAAAATTTTAGAAGCTTTCATTAGTGCTAAGATCCAGGAAAAAAGAAAAAAGGAGAAAGAGAACCTTGAAAGACAGGAGAAAAAGGAGAGAGAGAGAATTGAAAGAGAAAGCCAAGAAAGACAGTTAGAAAGAGAGCAAGAAGACAAAAAAGAGCGTGACAAACTTGATCGTGAGGAAAGAGCTAGAGAACGTGAGGAAAGAGCTAGAGTACATGAGTTGAGAGAGAGAGAAAAGGATCACGAGCTCGAAAAAGCTCGCCTTGAATTAGAGAATAAAAAGTTTAACTTGCTCACAAAAGCAATTAGAGGAAGGAGTAATGGAACAACGTGCAGCTAGTACACATATTCCAACGCCTAATTTACCTCCCTTCACAAAGGGTGAAGACATTGCTTCATACATTATCAGGTTTGAAAATACCACTACCCTCTGTGAATGGCCCTTTGCTGAATGGGCTACCATTTAGGAAGGGTATTTTTGGTACAGTTTGAATATCTATGCAATTTTTTGAGGTATCGTATTTTAATTATCCCCTTTGAAAAAGGGCGATCCTTTAAAGCATATCAAAAAAACCACTAATTCTTACAGGAAGGATTTCGGTTGCCCCCTTTAAGCATGCCAAACTTTAGCGTTACAGGTAACACTCTTCTTTTTTTTACTTTTGGATAGGAGTTCAGGAATTGACCACAGTATAAATCTCTTAGGACTTTCATGGTTGCTGACCTTTCCCTGACAGTCTTCCTCCCCAGATCGAACATTAATTAGAGAATGAAAAACCTGATTAAAGCTGAGGGGTTGTGGGGCCCGGACCTGTTGCTGAGGCCACAATTCCTAAAAAGACTAAAGGGATCGAACCCTAAGGGAAAGGCTCCCTGAACCCAAAATTAAAACCCCATTGAAACAAAGTCACCCGTAATACCAACTGTCATCAGGTGGGGGTACGGATATAAACGTCCAGATTGCCTTCCAAAAAAAATAGAGAAAAAGTTTGGGAAAGTAGTTGGGATTTAAAAAACCAAGCACCCTTCTGTTTGGAGCAGTTAAAGGTTTTTAAAAAGCCCAGATTATTACGTGACCTGGTGTAAGTGGGCCAAATTTCGGACAAACTGTTTCCTTTAAAAACCTCTCGTGTGTCCCCTTTTTTTTGATTCTTTGGGGGTAAAAAACTTTCCAACAATACTTGTTCTTGAAAACTAAATGGTTACCGGTTGGGACGAAACCGGTCTAGCCCCCAAATTTCTTTTTTCTGTAATGTGGGGAACAAAAAAGGTGCCCCTTCTTTCTTCAGAGGCGATCTTTCGTCACCACCCGTGGATCTAAGTTTTCCAGCTCTTCCTCCTTGAAGTTTTAAAAATCCCCTAACAATTCCCCACCGGGGCTGCATTTCTCGACTGTTCATTTTGGGGGTGGAAAAAGTGAACTGCTCTCGAAGTGAGGTAGAGGATCACCCGTCCACTCGTCGGTGAAAGTAAGGGGTTTGCCTCCGGCCCCCAATGTTTGACTAGGGCTGACCATAACCCCGGTTTCTCCCACCCCTCTTCTCCCCGTGAGTCCCTTTTTTTTTCCAGTTTTATGTCCAAGGTGACTTTTTTCAATATACCGCAATGCCCTCACTTCGGGATTGTATAAACAAACTTTTAACAACAAAGTTTCCATGGGAGGGAAACTTTTCTTAAGTTTGAATATTAAAAAGGATCTTTTTATAAAAACTGTATTTAAAAACCATTTCGGATGATTTTCCCTCCTTGTTTTTCCTAAACCTGTCGAGATGTTTTCAAAGGCCCCGATTTTCAGTGACCAAACACTTGGCCCCTGTAAGACATGGCTTAAGGGGAAGCACATTATTTTTGGCTGGGTTAACTCTCAGGTTACAAAAAAAGTATGTTCTTGAATAGGGGTAAAGGGGCTTGCACAAAATACACACACCCTAGATCCGTTATTTATTAAATTTTAAAAACTTCCTCTGCGAAACGGATATCCACCAAGAAAAAGGTATTTTTTGGCCCTTGTGTGGGGTATCTCCAAACGTAAATTTTATCTACTGGGAAAAAGAATTCATTTTAGAAACGGATCACAAGCCTTTTGTGAAAATTTGTGTGGGACTGCCTCCAAGTGAGTCGCCTACCCTGGCAAACTCTGTTGACACCGAACTCTGAGGTGGGTACCTCAGCCTCACAAGTGGCTTAGTAAGTAAGTAAGTTTATTCAGGTATACACAAATACAGTTACATAGAATTATCATACATAGCGGGCATATGTGTAGAGAAACCTAGGATAACCCAAAAAAGTCAGACAGAGTGACTTATTTCCATTGGGGTTCTTTTACCTTATTATTATAATATAAAGCTTATAATATTTTCTTATTATTCTACAATGAAGATAACATCTTATTATCATACTAAAAAGACTATTTACTACACCAAGGTCATTAAGACTATCTACAATACGAGGGTCATTACTAGGAATAAGGTAAAATTTACACGTATGTTAGCTAAAAAATAGAAAATCATTCCCCTCCCTTTCTGTAGCTACATTCATCAGACACCTTTTGGCACTCTTGAACTGGTTCATGCTATGACTGGCTTTGACATGTGCGGGCAGTCTGTTCCATTCCTTTATTGCTGTACAATAAAAGGTGTTTGAAGCCTGGCCAATGACTGGGTACTACAAAGTTGTGCTCTCTCCCCCTAGTACTATGATTGCTTTGGTTCCCAACCTTGACAAAATTGACAGCAAGATATTCTGGACATTGTGAGCAATTTTATAAACATGATTTAGCTTCAGTTGTTTTACTCTGTCTTCAACATTCAGCATATCCAACTGCTGTAATTCATCCTGGCCTACATGTTCTCTTGGTCCCAGCCCCAGGATGAATCTTACGATTTTGTTCTGGGTGATTTGCAGTCTATCTTTCATTTTTTTTGTCAAGGCAGAGTACCAAGAAGAGCAAGCGTAATCCATATGGCATTGTATAAGGGCTAGACATAGGGTCCTGCGAGCCTCAGTAGGTAGACACTGTGCTTGTCTATACAGGAACTTCAGTCTGGCATTCGCTTTCTTTACTACACTGTTCCCTATCAATTCTCCTGACATGCATGGGTCAAAGGGGATTCCCAAATATTTTACTGATGAAACCAAAGTGATGGGCTCCCCATTACATTGAACATTAAAATTATTTACCCTTCTCAGTTTATGCCAAAGAGAATGGCTTCAGTTTTCCCTAGGTGTAATGATAGTTTGTTGTCTACTAACCATTTGCTGGAGGACTCCAGTTCCAGTGTTAAAACATTAGCAATATCATGTGGGTCTTTACCTGACACTAACAGAGCACTGTCATCTGCATACAGTAGGAGTTTGCACTTGACACTGATAGGCATATCATTGTTACAAAAAACGCGATTCTAAAAGCTTAGAGATCTCCAGTGAATACTAGAAAGGACTGCCCTTCTAGCATCCAGCCTGTTACTGGGTTTTCGTAACAAGTAGTCAGTATTCTTGTCCAATTATCCATTAGAATTCAATATGATCCAATAGTGCTTCAGGATTACAACTGGTAGGCTACTAACTAGAGAAATTAAAATTTAATAAATTTATTAAGTCTAGAGGTATATTATCAAATTAAATTAAATTAATCACAGTAATCAAAATAATATCACATCTCTTGAGTTCAATATTATTGTGCTGAAAGCACATATCACATTTATAATTCTTAAGTACCGTCTGGTACATTAACATTTAATAAGATATTACAAATATGCACAAGTTTGTGTATGCGTGTAAGTGTTCTAAGTAGTTCACTATGTCTCACGACTCGACTAGACTTAAACAAGTGACTGACAAAGTCCTCACATAAACTAACTTCTTGACCGACTGGCAACCAGAACAGTCTGCTTGAACAACAAAAAGAATGCTAAGCCCAATAGCAATACAATAAGCAACTGCGACACAGAATCAGGAACAAGGAGATAATAGAACGACACTAAGTAGGGACCATCAGCAGATCCTCCACAAAAGTTACAAAACTCCCATACTACTGAATCTAAGTTCAGCATAAGAAAATACCCAACTGTGGCAGTACACAGAGACCAGTACAAATTAAGTGAGAAGTTACAGCTCAGGACCTGAGTTACTCAGAGTGTCTATGAGACACACAACCTCAGTACAACGTCGAAAATCACTAAGTCTATACAATGTTCTGAGAACAGAGTTCTACAGAACTAACAAGAATAATGAGACAGACAATCTGTCCAACCACCAAGCGAGTCTAGAGCAGACTGAATACTCGAGGCGAGGTGAGGACACCCCCCCCCTCGATCACGTGATAGCTCCGTGGACAGCAGTCGCCCAGCAAGAAGCCGGCAATATAACGAGCAAACAGCGATAATTACAGTAGTTTGACAATCAAGACTTGAACTGAGCACATAATATGTTACATCCTACCTAACAAAGGAAACTACGTCAAAAACAAAATAAAACAATACATTTTCGATTTTGCTTGA
>NW_026476310.1:0-27500 GCF_026875155.1 Cherax quadricarinatus
CAAAATTATCCCCCAATAAGCTGACCTCAATTGTAGGCAAATTACTAGAGTCAGTTATAGCTGAGATTAAAAGAACCCTTCGATAAGCATAGCTTGATTAATGATACTCAGCAGGTTCACAAGGGCCCGGTTTTGTCTAAAAATTTTATTAACTTTCTTCAGTAAAGTTTTGAGGTTTTGCCACAAAAAAGAATTTGTATTTTTTTATTTAGATTTTAGTAAGGCTTTTGATGAGTTCGCACCAAGATTTAAAGGGAAAGTGGAGCTCTGGCTTTGGGGGAAAAGTGCTCTCGTGGATCGAGTCAGGCTCACTACGGGAAGCAAGAGGTGTCCATAAAGGGGTTAAATCCGAGGGGGGATTGAAAACAAGTGGCTTTCCCACAGGGATCATCTTGGGCCCGTTGTTGTTTATATAATATCAATGATCTTGTGAGGGTTTACTAGTGTATGAGAAAAATTCGCCGATGACACAAAGATAGGTGGGATAATTGATTAAAACGTGAGTTATGGAACTTCAGGGGTTTTTTAAACAAACTTATTTTTGGTCAGAAAAGTGGCAGGCAGTTCAATGAGTTAAATGCAGGTTTAAAAAGCTTGGGGAGTCCCCAAAACCCCTAGTTTTTAAAATTTAAATGATGTAAAAACTTAGCCATACAGTTTGTGAAAAGGATTTGGGGGTTAGGTGAGCAGAACCCTTTAAAACCCAAAGACAGCAATGCCAAAGTTAGAAATAAGGCAAATAGATTACTGGGATTTATAAAAAGAAGTGTAAGCAACAGAGTCCGAGGTCATACTGAGCTTTATACATCATTGTAAGGCCTCACCTAGATTATGCAGCTCAGTTCTGGTCTCCGTATTACAAAATGGACATAAAATTTGTTAGAAAACATTCAGGTAGGATGATAAATTTAAAACAAGCATTAGAAATCTTCCTTTGAAGAAAGATGAAGCTCTTAAATTACATCACTTGTTAGACGAAGAATGAGGGGAGACCCGATCGAAGTGTGTAAGTGGAAAATAGGTATTAATAAAGGGGATATTAATAAGGTTTGGAGGATGTCTCAAAAATGAAAAACCCGCATTAATTTTTTTTAAAATTAGATAAGTTTGATTTAAAAAGGGAAACATAGGAAAAAAGTTTTGGGTTTTTGGAAATAGGGTAGTTGTTTGAGTGGGAACAGTCTACCTATTTGGGGTTTTTTGAGGCTGGGACTTTGGGTTATTTTCAAATCTAGGTTGGTTTAAGTAATGAGTGGGAGGGGTTGGTTTTGGGGGGATTTTCAATCAGGGGCATATTTTTTGGGGGTGGCTTTAAAAAATTGGGGTTTGGGAAAATTTTTTTTTGTTAGTGGGATAAAATTGTAAAGGACGTGCCTGCATGGGCCAGCAGGCCCCCGCAGTTTTTCCCCCTTTTTATGTTTTATGTTTTGTTTTTCTTTAGTGAGTGATTTTCGTGGGGAAAGGGTTGGGGTACTGGGTCCCTCTAGGTTTTTCCATGTGAATATAATCTTGTATCTCCCCCTCCCCCGTTCCGGGGAATTTACGGGTTTTTAGGAACCTCAAGCGCCCCCGTAATTGAGGTTTTTTTATCCCCGTTATGCCCCCCGTGAAAGTTCTCTGTACTTTTTCTGGTCGGAAATTTTCCCCTGCCTTGAAAGGTGCTGTTAGTGTGCGGAAATTATTCCACTAGATAGAACAAGTGCCCTGAAGAGTGTCATCATGGGTTGGGGCCTCCCTATTTTTGAAGGTTCTCATTACCCAAATCCTGTAAATTTTCTAGAAAGATGCGATTGATACAATGTTATGGCCCTTGAAGGTGAGTCTCCAAACATGATCACCCCCAGGCTTGACTTTGGGTTTGTTTCCCCTCTATTTTGTGGCCAAAATTTGTTTTGTACGGGTGATGAAGTTTTTAAATTTCCTCAGGGTTTTACCATATCTGAGAAATTGAAATGCCCCTTTCATCTTTAAAACTTCTTATTGTTTTCTGCAGCCCACGGGAAATTTTTGGGTTGATATCCGCCCTGGACCTTGCGTGTCTGAAAGGGAAAGACACTGTAAATGCAGTTCGGGTGTCATCTGCAAAGGAAGACACGGTGCTGGGGTGACACCCTTTGTCTATGCCCGGATATGGGGAAAAGAGGAAAAAAGAGGGGAGCGATGCTGTGCCTTGTGGAACAGAGCTTTTCCCCGTAGCTGCCCGGATTTTACTCTTTTTGACGATATTTCCTCGTGTTTGTTAGTGAAAAAAATTATAGATCCATCGACCGACTTTTCCTGTTTTTCCCTTTTAGCACGCATTTTGTCCCACTTTTAAAGCCATGGTCACAATTGTCGAAGGTTTTTGAAAGTCTGTATATATTAAAACCTGCTTTTTTTTTTGTCTTCTATTTGCATTTAGGACATTGTCGTAGTGATCCAATATTTGGGAAAACGGGGACAGGAGCGACCTTTCAAAAACCCTTGTTGCCCTGGGTTGGTAAATGATGGGTTTCTAAAAGGGGTTGGTGATCTTGCTTTTAGGACCCTTTAAAAAATTTTTTAAAGAAAAGGGATGTTAGTGTACTGGTCTGTAGTTCTTTGCGTTGCTTTACTCCCCCTTTGGGGAAAGTGGGGTTTTGGGTTTTTTGTTTTTAGTAACTGGGGGACAAACCCCGTGCCCAAATGCCCCCTCTCCATAGGTTGGAAAAGGTTTCGGGGATAGGGGTTTTTGGGCAGTTCTTGTTTGAAAACGGGTTTTCCCATGGTCTGGGCCCTGGGGAAGGGGTGCATGGGCATGTCATTTATCGCCTTTTCCCGAAGTCCATTTGGGTAGGATAACATCGGATAGGCTTGTTTTAAATTAAAATTTTGGGCTCTCTATAAAAAATTCTTTTTGATTTCAAATCTCAGTCTGGTTGTAAATTGCAAAAAACTGAGTCAAAAGGGGGATTTGGGAGTAGCTCATTTCTTTTCCCTTTGCGTTCTGTGTAGGACCCATCTTGTTTAAGTGGGGGGCCCAATACGGGACGTTGTTCTCGTTTTTTATTTGGCATAGTAGAAGAAATCCCTTTGGGGGTTTTTTTTCGTTTCATTTTTTGTTTTTTGTTTTCCCGCGATTCCTGACCCCTGAAGGTTCTTTTATTTTAAGTTCGATGTTTTGCTATTTCTCTGCCCAGTTTTCCCCCTACGCTTTTCAGTATATTGACCTCTTTTCCCGCTCTGTTATTTTTTTTCCCGGGTCCCCTGAAAAGGGTTTAGCCCTGTCTCTTTCTTTTTTTACATTACCCTCCTTTTTCTTGGGAGGAATAAGCCTTGTGCAAAACATCGGTGCCCCCAAAGTTAATCTGTTTAGGCATAAGTTGGGGTTGTGTTGCTTAGAAAAATCTTCCAGTTATATGGGTTTTGGGACTTGGTTTATTTGGGTCCACTTTATGTTTTTGTTATTAAAAGTTAAATTTTTTGGGGGAAATTCTCCCTCGTGACTAGTCTCTTTAAGGTCTGTCTGGGGTCCACGCATACATTTTTCTAAAACCTCAATTATGTTGTGATCCGAGTATATTGTTTTTGTTTGGGGGCATTTTTTTTTGGGATAATCATTGTTAGTGAAGTGAGGTCTAGTGTTTATTCCAGTCAAAAGTGGGGCCTATTTTTTGCGGGTTTAAAAATTTGAATTTTGTGCAGAGTTTAAAAAAGGGCTCGTGTGAGTGGGGATTTTTTCCTCGAGCTGCCTCTGGTGTTATTACTGAAACAATATTATTTGCTATTTTCCCTTTCCATTTTAGGTCCCTTTAAAGTTGAAACCCCCCTGGAGAAAAGATTTTGGGGTTTGCAGAAGCGGGGAAGATTTTCTGGACAGTGATAAAATTTTTTAACAGCTGTTCCTGGAATTGCGGGGAGTTGCATCGGGGGGTTTGGGAGACTCCCACAATGACTAGGTTTTGGTTTGACCTTTACTTTTAAAATTTCCCCACTCCATCATTTGAGGCTTTAAAAGCAGTTCTGTGCAAAAGGATTTTTCCCTACAGGCCACCCTCCCCCCCTTTTGCCTGTTCACTCGTTCCCTTGTATAGGTTTTTAACCCGGGATCCATATTTTTGTTGTCCAAATGTTTCCTTTTTTGTGGGTCTCAGTGAAAACCCAAAAAATTGCCTTTGCCTCTGCAAGCAGTCCCCGGAGAAAGGGATTTTTTTGTTTGTTGCTGGCTTTAGACCCTGTATATTTGGCAAAGAAGAATGTTTTTAAAATTGGGGGTATTGTTTGGGACTGGGGGGGGTTTTTTTTTCCCGGGATTAGTATCTGTATTGTTGGTTTTGGGGTGGAGGCCATCGAAATGTACCCGGGGGTTTCCTTTGGGGAGAGTTTAGGGGGGGAACGCCCCCCCGGCCCGGGCTGTGACCCGGCCCTGGTGGATCAGGGACTGGGTCAACCGGGCTTTATTGGGGCTGGCTGCATGCCCCAAAACCCAAGGGACGAGGCCCCAGCCCCGGGTGATCCGGAAAATGGGCTTTAGGTGCTTTTTCCAGTTTTCCAGCTTGAAGACTGCCAGGGGTTTTGTTTGTAAAACCCCCCCTTTTGTGCGCTGGGAGGCAGTTGAACCCGTCTCGGGCCCCTGACACTTATTGTATGGTTTCTTAAGGGGGGTTTGTGACACCCCCGCTTTTTTATTGGGGGGATGGTGCATCGTCTGCCAAGTCTTTTGCTTTGTGTTTAGTGATTTTGGGGGGTGCAAATTTGGTAAATAGTCCCTTTTGGATTTTCTAGGTGTTTTATAAACATGTATCTCTCCCCCCTGTTCCAGGAAAAACCCGGTTTGGGAAAACCCCAAGCGCTCCCCGTAATTGAGGGGGGTTTTATCTCCGTTATGCGCGCTGTGGGAAAATTCTCTGTACATTTTCTAGGTCAGGGAATTTCACCTGCCCAGAAAAGGTTTCTGTTAGTGTGCCCGCAATATTCCAGCCTAGTAGAACAAGTGACCTGAAGGGGTGTCATTTGGGGGTTGGCCCACCTAGTTTTAAGGTTTCATTATTCCCTCCTCTCTTTTTTTTTTTAGCGTGCGTTTATACAATGTTATGGTCCTTGAAGGTGAGATCCCTTTCCCACATGATCACTCCCCGGTCTTTGACATTGGTGTTTCGCCCCCTTTTTGTGGCCCCAAATTTGTTTTTTACTCTGATGAAGATTTTAATTTTCCCCAGGGGTTTTCCAATTTTTGAGTAATTTAAATTTTTTCATCGTTGAACTTCATATTGTTTTTTGAGCCCACTGAAAGATTTGGTTTATGTACGCCCGGAGCCCTTTCAGTGTCTTTCAATGGAAGCAGGGATGCAGATTCGGGGGTCATCTGGGATAGGAAGGGCACGGTGCTGGGCTGACATTTCCCTTTTCTTGTCGGAAATGAGGTGAGCAACAAGATGGGACCGAGTATTGTGCCTTGTGGAAAAGAGCTTTTTTACCGTAGGGGGCCTCGGACTTTACTCTGTTTACGACTACTCTCTGTGTTCAGTTAGTGAGGGAAAATTTTTAGATCCATCGCCCCCACTTTCCTGTTTTCCTTTTTGCACCATTTTGTGGCTTTTTACGCCATGGTCACCAAACCCCCCGAAGGGGTTTTGCAAAATCTGTTTTATAAATTAAAAAAAATCTGCATTTTTTTTTCTTCTAGTGCATTTAGGACCTTGTCGTAGTGATCCCAAAAGTTGAGGGCAGGGCAGGGGCGACCTGTTTTTAAAAACCCTGTTGCCCCGGGGTTTGTGTAAATGATGGGTTTTTAGAAAGGGGGGTGATTTTGCTTCTTAGGGGGCCCTTTTAAAGAATTTTTTTTGATATGGGATGTTAGTGTTTTTGGTCTGTAGTTTTTTGTGTTGCTTTACTGCCCCCCTTTTTGGGGAAAAATGGGGCTATTTTCCCTTTTTTTTTTAGTAAATGTGGGCGACCCCCGTGTCCATGCTCCCTCTCCAAAATGATGGAATAGGCTCGTGATAGGGGCTTTTTGCAGTTCTTGATGAACACAGGTTTTCCCTGAGTCTGGCCCAGGGCAAGTGAAAGGGCATGTTTATTTTTTCGGCCCGTTCGAAGTCATTTTGGGGCCGGGGTAACATCGGAAAAAGGCTTGTGTTAATCAAATTTTGTGGCTCTCTCATAAAAAAAAATTTTTTTTGATCTTCGGGTTTCAGTCTTGTTTGCGGCTTTTCTAAAAAACTGAGGGCATATTGGGACTTGGTAGCTCACCATTTTTCCCTTTTCTGTCATCTGTTTTAGGGGCCCCTCTTGTTTAAGTTTGTGGCCCAAAAACTGGACGTTGTTTTCGATTTTTATTTTGGATAGGAGAAGAAATACTTTGGGGGGTTTTTTTCGATTTCTTTATGGCTTTTAGTTCTTTCCCCCGATTCCGATCCTAAAGGATTCTTTTAGCTTAAGTTCGGGTGGCCCTTTTATTTTTCTGACCGTGTCTCCCTACGCATTTCCCCAAAATATTGACCTCTTTTAGCCGCTTGTTATTTTTTCCGTCGCCTGTAAAGGGAGCCCCCGTTCTCTTTCTATTTTACATCTTCCTCCTTTTTCTTAGAAAGGGAAAAAGCCTTGTGCATACATCGAGTGCCACCGAGTTAATTGTTTAGGCATAAGTTGGGGGCTGTGTTGCTTAGAATATCTTCCCAGCTTATATCGGTTAGGACTTGGTTTACTTGGTCCCACTTTATGTTTTTGTTATTGAAGTTGAATTTGGTGAATGCTCCCTCGTGACTAGTCTCATTATGTTGGTCTGGGACTCCACGCATACATGTCTGAACCTCAATTATGTTGTGATCTGAGTATATTGTTTTTGATATGGTGACATTTCTTATCAGATCATCATTGTTAGTGAAGATGAGGTCTAGTGTTTATTTCAGTCTAGTAGGCTCTATTATTTGCTGGTTTAAATTGAATTTTGTGCAGAGATTTAAAAGCTCGTGTGAGTGTGAGTTTTCATCAGAGCTGCCTCCTGGTGTTATTACTGCAACAATATTATTTGCTGTATTCCTCCATTTTATGTGCCTTAAGTTGAAACCCCCAGGAGCAAGATGTTGGGTGCAGGAGCTGGAAGATTTTCCAGACAGTGGTCAATTTTTAACAGGTGTTCCTGGAATTGCTGTGATGTTGCATCCGGAGGCTTGTAGACTACCATGACTAGGTTTTGGTTCTCGACCTTAACTGCTAAAACTTCCACTACATCATTTGAGGCATTAAGCAGTTCTGTGCAAACAAGTGACTCTGCGATGTACAGGCCAACCCCCCCCCCTTTTGCCTGTTCACTCTGTCACATCTGTATAGGTTGTAACCTGGGATCCATATTTCGTTGTCCAAGTGATCCTTTATGTGGGTCTCAGTGAAAGCCGCGAACATTGCCTTTGCCTCTGCAAGCAGTCCACGGATGAAAGGTATTTTGTTGTTTGTTGCTGGCTTTAGACCCTGTATATTTGCAAAGAAGAATGTTATCGGACTGGTGGTATTGTTGGTACTGCGGGGGGGATTTTTTTTCCAGCATTAGTATCTGTATCTGTTGGTTTGGAGTGGAGGCCATCGACTGTACCTGGAGTTTATCTGGAGAGAGTTCCGGGGGTCAACGCCCCGCGGCCCGGTCTGTGACCAGGCCTCCTGGTGGATCAGAGCTGATCAAACCGGGCTGTTGCTGCTGGTTGACGCAACCAACGTACGAACCACAGACCGGCTGGATCAGGAACTATTTATGTGCTTGTCCAGTGCCAGTTGAAGACTTGCCAGGGGTCTGTTTGTAATCCCCCTTATGTGCACTGGGAGGCAGTTGAACAGTCTCGGGCCCCTGACACTATTGTATGGTCTTCTTAACGTGCTAGTGACACCCTGCTTTTCATGGGGGGATGGTGCATCGTCTGCCAAGTCTTTTTCTTTCGTTAGTGAGTGATTTTCGTGTGCAAGTTCGGTACTAGTTCCCTCTAGGATTTTCCAGGTGTTATATCATGTATTCTCTCCTCCTGCATTCCAGGGAATACAGGTTTAGGAACCTCAAGCGCTCCCAGTATTGAGGTGTTTTTATCTCCCGTTATGCGCACTGTGAAAGTTCTCTGTACATTTTCTAGGTCATCAATTCACCCTGCCTAGAAAGGTGTTGTTAGGTGCAGCAATATTCCAGCCTAGATAGACCAAGTTGATCTGAAGAGTTGTCATCATGGGCTTGGCCTCCTAGTTTGAAGGTTTCTCATTTACCATCCTGTCGTTTTCTAGCAGATGCGATTGATACAATGTTATGGTCTAGAAGTGAGATCTCCGACATGATCACTCCCAGGTCTTTGAATTGTTGTTTCGCTCTATTTTGTGGCCTGAATTTGTTTTGTACTCTGATGAAGATTTAATTTCCTCTGTTTACCATATTGAGTAATTGAATTTCTCATCGTTGAAACCTCTATTTGTTTTCTGCAGCCCACTGAAGATTGGTTTATGTCCGCCTGGAGCCTGGCCAGTGTCTGCAATGGAGGACACTTTCCTGCAGATTTGGGTGTCATCTGCAAAGAAGACACGGTGCTGTGGCTGACATCTTGTCTATGTCGAAATGAGGATGAGCAACAGATGGAGCGAGTACTGTTGCCTTGTGGAACATAGCTTTCACCGTAGGTTGCCTCGGATTTATCTGTTGACGACTACTCCTCTGTGTCTGTTAGTGAGGAAATTATAGAATTCCATCGACCCGAACTTTTCCTGTTATTCCTTTAGCACGCATTTTGTGCGCTGCTATTACGCCATTGGTCACACTTGTTCGGAAGGCTTTTGCCACAGTCTGTATATATTACATCTGCATTCTTTTTGTCTTCTAGTGCAATTTAGGACCTGTGTTAGTGGATCCAATAGTGCAGACAGACAGGAGCGACCTGTTCTAACCCATGTTGCCCTGGGGGTTGTTGTTTAATGATGGGTTTCTTAGATGGGTGGTGATATTGCTTCTTAGTAGGCCCTTTCAAAGATTTTATGTATGGGATGTTAGGCTATTGGGTCTGTAGTTCTTTGCTGTTGCTTTACTGCCCCCTTTGTGGAGTGGGGCTAGTCTTTTGTTTTTTGTATATGTGTGGGACGACCCCCGAGTCCATGCTCCCTCTCCATAGGATGGAAAAGGTCGGATTTCAAAGTTATTCTCTATATGGATTACATGTTGAGTTTACAGAAATTTGGTTATTGTTTGGTTTACATGTAGTAAAATTGTGATATTACAGAGGTGTACACTGTGAACGCTTAGCATGGCGATAGGCATTTCGGGCATACTTAGTTTTATTTCTTAACTTGTAAAATATTTACAAATTATGAGGGTAAGTTGGGTTTATGGCTAAGTGACTCTAATACTAGTTTGTGAGTTTAGCAATGTGAATGCTTTTGTTTTGGCACAGATATAGTTTCAGTATTGGAGTATCAAGGGATTCATGATTTAAAGACTGGATAATATTTCTGTTATATGGTCAAGTATGAGTGAGCGAGATGTAAGTGTGAACCACCAGGTGGTATTCGTGTAGTTAGTTGATGGGGTGTATAGGGAGATAAGATGTTTTCTAATGGTAGTTTGAAGGGTGATGAATGTCGTCTGCAGTTCTAGAGTTCTCAGGTAGGGTATTCCAGATTTTAGGGCCTTTGATACATTGATTTTTGTAAAGGTTTAGTCAGACACGCGTGAATGTCCGTAGAGATGTTTGTTTCTGGTGTTATGGCCTGTGGGTTCTGTCACAACTATCAAGAGAAGCGTTTTAGGTCAAGGTTGATATTAGAGTTTAAGGCCCATGTAGTATAGATTGACACAGTAGGAAGTGTGGATGTACTGACTGGGGTAAGTTTAGATTTTGTAGAAGTGTGGGGGTGTGCTGCAGGGATGGGATTTAGTGATTTTTCTTTCTGCAGCTTTTTGTTGGTTTATTATAGGCTTTAGGGTGTGTTGCTGACAGTGTTCCCCAAGCACAAAATAGCTAGGTGAAGTATGGATAAATAATGTTGAGTGGTATATTGTGAGAAGGGCATTTTGCGGCAGTAGTATCGTATCTTGGAGAGGTTCCCAACCGTTTTGGATACTTTTTGGCTATATGCTGGATATTGGGTGCTGAAATTCAGGTGGTGCCAAGGTATAAGCTGGCATTATCCCCCATTATTTCTGGGTAATTATGAGTGTTGTCATCTTAATGTTAATTTGTGATCTCCTGCTCCTACCAAACATAATATAGTAAGTTTTGTCAGTGTTAAGCGTTAAATTTATGGGCTGTCATCCAAGTCGATATTTTCTAATCAGCTCCTCATTCACAATGGTGTTGAGGGTGGCAATGATTAGGGTGAGAGATGACATAAAGTCGTGTCATCCAGCAAAGAGGAATGGGTTTCTGGTGTTGGGATACGTTGGGAAGTGTCATTGATGTATAGAGGAAGAGCAGGGGACCGGACACTTCCCTGTGGAACTCAGTATCAAGTGGCCGTGTTGCTATGTGTTTCTTTAATGGTGACGTACTGATATCCTATTAGTATGTAAGATATTGAAATAAGCAAGCGCATGGCCTCTTATTCCGTGTGGTCAGTTTGTGGAGTAGGATTTCGTCTGGTTTACTGTGTCAAAAGCTTTTCTCTAGGTCAATAAAAATTTCCTAGTGGATTTTCCTTATTTTCCAATGCTTGTGTTAAAGCAGATCTAGCTTTTTATGATTGCATCATTAGTGCTTTTTATTTTTCCTGATCCAAATGGCAGGGGTGAGTATTTTTGAGGACGTTAATAAATGAATACAGTTCTAGTGCCACGAGGTTTCTCAAGATTTTGGATTAGCATGGTAAGTTAGATATTGGCCTATAGTTGTTTAAGTCTGTTGGGTCCCCACCTTTATGTATTGGTGTAAAACCCTTCCATCTTGAGTGTTTCGGGAGGTGTAGTTTATTGACTGGTTAAAAAGTAATGAAATAGCATGCGAAAGGGACATGGGCCGCTCACTGTAAGTAATGGTGGGACATGAGACAGTTTCCCCGAGTTATTTAAGTTGACTTTATGATCTCAATGGACTTCCGGGGGCCTCAGTTGGTGCAAGGATAGAAGGAATTGGGAAATTTCCATCTAGGTAGTCCCCGGCATGGGCATTTTTTTTGGGGTTTTTTATGTGGGATTTTACTTGCGAGTTAGATCCTATGTTTGAAAGAAGTCGTTTATCTTGTTTTAGCTGTGTTCAGTGGGATGTAGTGGTGTTTAATTGGTTAGTTAGACAATATTCTTGGTTTTTCTCAGTTTGTGGGCCCTTAGAATCCGAGAGAGTGTTTTCCAGGTCTTTTTTATATTCTACCTCTAGTATCTGAGAATCTACTGGAGTAGTATAGTTGTATTTGGCTTTTTTTTTTACTTGGTGAGAGCTGATGAATAGTGTTTAAGAGTATCTTTTGTGTTATTAATCCCTGTCTATATTGCTTTTCATATTGGATGTTTTTCTTGTCTTTGGATTCAGAATGGTGTGGTTAAGCCATGGGCAACCAAGCCGTTTGTTTGTGATCTGTTTTGTTTTTATAGGACAATGTTTGTTGTATAGTCTAAGTAATATTGTTAAGAAAGATGTCTGTCCAGTCATAATACATTGGCCTTGGGAGAATTCTGTAGGCATCAACAGTCTCTGGTCAGCTGTGAACTTCCTTACTGAGGCCTCGTCATGGAGTCCTAAATGAGACTTTGTTGTATTCAAGTGGTGGTTTACTATTGTTTTTCCAGGAGGAGGTAGGGTAGTGGTCTGATAGTGCTATCTGTGTTATCCCTGATTTAAGGGGGGCTAGGTATTGGTCCATATGTGGTCTATTATGGTTGCACTTGTTCAGTGAGCCTGGTTGGTTTAGTTATTGTTGGTATGAGGATGTGTCTTGTTCATATTGTTGATGAAGTCAGTTACAGGGCTGATCATCTAGTAAGCCAAAGGTGATGTTGAAGTCTCCGGTAAAGAGAAGGTGGTGCTTATTTCATTTGTCTGTTTTGTTATTAGTAGTGACTTTAATTCTCACTGAAATTTGGGAATGTTTTGTGTGAGGTATCGTAAATGGCACGATGTTATAGGCGTCTTAAGGTTTTTTCTTTTACAGTTAAAATTAGCAAAAAATGTATTTCCCATTATTCATCACTAAAGCAGAAATGGTGCTTAAGACAATGATAATAGGTTAGAGTAATAGTTTGCAATACCACCCCTAACTTGGTTTGGTCTGCAGTTGTGAATTGTGTGTATCCTGGTAGAGGGTTAGATATCTATGTGTCCTGCTATACTTAAGCCTGGTCTCGAGTAAGAATATGCAGAAAAGGGTGTCTTTAGTGAGTCAAGGAGTGCTAGGAGGTCTCATCATAGTGTTGCTTAAGGACATGATGTTTGTAGTTAAGTACATGATAGACTTTTAGCATTGTTTAGGATGTGGTTGGCTTGTTGATGCTGATGTAATAAAGCAGTTAATTTCCATAGGTTTTGATTGGGTGTCAGATTATGGAGGTTTAGATCAGGGTTTTTCAAAAACGTTTGATTCAATCCATTGTCTAGGTTTAAAATTATGGTTATTTATATCCTGAGTATGTGTGTTGAGTTCTACTACTGTATCTGTAGTGGTTGGAAGTTTGGACAAGTATATATGCTAGAGTATTTTGGGTCATGTAGGGTATAGTCACTACTACACATAATGAAGTTTGTTGTTGTCTGTGTGTTGTGCTGGAAGACTAAAGTACAACTAGGTATTAAAACTAGTAATATAAATATACAATTAAAATAGAAACAAGACTCTCACGTGATAATGTGCACAAGGTCTAATAATGACTTTTGTGGGAGTCTATGTTTTGAGTAGTGAGTGACTAAAGTACAATAGGTTTAATATTCTAATAATATAAAAGTACAAATTAAAAATAGCACTAGTCTCTCACTAGTAAGTATTGCCCACTATGGTCTAATATTAGTGAATTTGGTTTATTGACTAGGTCTTGAGTAGAATGAGATATGGTACAACTGATTTAATCTAATAATATAAAAATACAAATTAAAAAGATAGGCACCAGTCTCCTCACTCGCAATTGCACTATGGTCTAATATAGCACGAATTTGGTTATTGATATGTTATTGGAGCTAGAAGAGCTATAGTACAACAACTTTAGTCTATTAATATAAAAATACAAATTACAAATAGCACCAGTCTCTCATAGTAATTGCTAGGGGCTTCTTGCAGTCTTGATGAAACACAGAGTTCCCATGAGTCTGGCCCTGGGCAGATGTGCATGAGCATGTCATTTACGCCTGTTCGAAGTTCATTTGGCATCAGGATACATCGTGATAGGCTTGTGTTAATCAAATTTTGTGTGCTCTCTCATAAAAATTCATTTTGATCTTCGACTCTCAGTCTGGTTAGTGGATTGCTAAAAACTGAGTCATATTGGGTCTTGGTAGCTCACTCATTTCCTTCGCTGTCATCTGTGTACGACCCATCTTGTTCAAGTAGGGGCCCAATACTGGACGTTGTTCTCGATTTTGTATTTGGCATAGCGAGAAGAAATACTTTGGGTTTCTTTCAATTTCATTATGGCTTTTAGTTCTTCCCGCGATCCTGATCCTAAAGGATTCTTTTGCTTAAGATCGATGCTTGCTATTTCTACTGACAGTTGTCTCCCTACGTATTACAGATATATTGACCTCTTTTAGCCGCTCTGTTATTCTTTTCCGTCGCCTGTAAAGGGAGCGCCTGTCCTCTTTCTATTTTACATTCTACTCCTCCTTTTTCTTAGATAGAATAAGCCTTGTGCATACATCAGAGTGCCACCGAGTTAAGAGGTTAATATGTTCTAGGCATAAGGTTGGGGTCTGTGCTTTGCTTAGTATATCTCCCAGCTTATATCGGTTAGGACTTGGTTTACTTTGGTCCCACTTTATGTTTTTGTTTTATTGAAGTTGAATTTTGGTGAATGCTCCCTAGTGACTAGTCTCATTTGTGTCGGTCTGCGACTCCCACGATACATTGTCTGAACCGCAATTATGTTGTGATCTGAGTATATTGTTTTTGATATGGTGACATTTCTTATCAGATCATCACTGTTAGTGAAGATGAGGTCTAGTGTTTATTCCAGTCTAGTAGGCTCTATTATTTGCTGGTTTAAATTGAATTTTGTGCAGAGATTTAAAAGCTCGTGTGAGTGTGAGTTTTCATCAGCGCTGCCTCCTGGTTTACCTGGAGTTTACCTGGAGAGAGTTCCGGGGGTCAACGCCCCCGCGGCCCGGTCTGAGACCAGGCCTCCTGGTGGATCAGAGCCTGATCAACCAGGCTGTTGCTGCTGGCTGCACGCAAACCAACATACGAGCCACAGCCCGGCTGATCCGGAACTGACTTTAGGTGCTTGTCCAGTGCCAGCTTGAAGACTGCCAGGGGTCTGTTGGTAATCCCCCTTATGTGTGCTGGGAGGCAGTTGAACAGTCTCGGGCCCCTGACACTTATTGTATGGTCTCTTAACGTGCTAGTGACACCCCTGCTTTTCATTGGGGGGATGTTGCATCGTCTGCCAAGTCTTTTGCTTTCGTAGTGGTGATTTCGTGTGCAAGTTCGGTACTAGTCCCTCTAGAATTTTCAGGTGTATATAATCATGTATCTTCTCCCTTTCCTGCGTTCCAGGGAATACAGGTTTAGGGAACCTCAAGCGCTCCCAATAATTGAGGTGTTTTATCTCCGTTAGCGCGACGTGAAAGTTCTCTGTACTTTTTCTAGGTCGGCAATTTCACCTGCCTTGAAATGTTGCTGTTCAGTGTTGCAGCAATATTCCAGCCTAGATAGAACAGTGACCTGAAGAGTGTCATCATGGGCTTGGCCTCCCTAGTTTGAAGGTTCTAATTATCCATCCTGTCATTTTTCTAGCAGATGCGATTGATACAGTGTTATGGTCCTTGAAGGTGAGATCTCCGACATGATCACTCCCAGGTCTTTGACGTTGGTGTTTCGCTCTTATTTCTTGTGCCAGAATTTGTTTTGTACTCTGAAATGAAGATTTAATTTCCTCATGTTTACCATATCTGAGTTAATTGAAATTTCTCATCGTTGAACTTCATATTGTTTTCTGCAGCCCATGAAAGATTTGGTTGATGTCTGCTGGAGCTTTGCAGTGTCTGCAATGGAAGACACTGTCATGCAGATTCGGGTTTCATCTGCAAAGGAGACACGTGCTGTGGTGACATCCTTGTCTATGTCGGATATATATGGATGAGAACAAGATGGTGAGCGAGTACTGTGCCTTGTGGAACAGGTTTCACCGTAGCCTGCATCGGACTTTACTTGTGACGCTACTCTCTGTGTTTGTTTTAGTGAGGAAATTTATAGATCCATCGACCGACTTTTCCTGTTATTCCTTTAGCACGCCATTTTGTGCGCTATTACACTATGGTCACACTTGTCTGAAGGCTTTTGCAAAGTCTGGTTATATTACATCTGCATTTTTTTGTCTTCTATGCATTTAGGACCTTGTGTAGTGGATCCAATAGTGAGACATGACAAGGAGCGACCTGTTCTAAACCCATGTTGCCCTGGGTTGTGTCTAACTGATGGGTTTCTAGATGGTGGTGATCTTGCTTCTTAGGACCCTTTCAAAGATTTTTATGATATGGGATGTTAGTGCTATTGGTCTGTAGTTCTTTGCTGTTGCTTTACTGCCCCCTTTGTGGAGTGGGGGCTGATGTCTGTTTGGTTTTTAGTAACTTGGGAACGACCCCCGTTGTCCATTGCTCCCTCTCCATAGGATTGGAAAAGGCTCCTGATAGGGGCTTCTAGCAGTTCTTGATGAACAAGAGATTCCATGGTCTGGGGCCCTGGGGCAGAGTGCATGCGCATGTCATTTATCGCTGTTCGAAGTCTTTGGCGTCAGGATAACATCGGATAGGCTTGTGTTAATCAAATTTTGTGTGCTCTATCATTACCATAAAATTCATTTTGATCTTCGACTCTCAATCTGGTTATCGGCTCATTGCTAAAAACTGGTCATATTGGGCATTGAGTAGCTCACTCATTTCCTTGCTGGTCATCTGTGTAGGACCCATATTGTTTAAATTGGGCCCAATACTGGACGTTGTTCTCATTTTGATTTGGCATAGGAGAAGAAATTACTTTGGGTTTCTTTCGATTTCATTTAGGCTTTTAGTTTTCCCGCGATTTCCAGACTCCTACAAATTAGGAGATTCTTTTAGCTTAAGTTCGATGCTTGCTATTTCTCTTCTGACCAGGTTTCTCCCTACGCATTTCAGAATATTGACCTTTTTTAGCGCTCTTGTTATTCTTTTCCGTCGCTGTAAAGGGCAGCGCCTGTCTCTTTCTATTTTAAATTCCTTTTACTCCTCCTTTTCTTAGAGGAATAATCTTGTGCATACATCGAGTGCCACGAGTTAATCTGTTCTAGCATAAGTTGGGTCTGTTTTGCTTAGATATCTTCCCAGTTATATCGGTTTAGAACTTGGTTTACTTGGTCCCACTTTATGTTTTTTGTTATTGAAGTTGAATTTGGTGAATGCTCCCTCGTGACTAGTCTCATTAGTCGGTCTGGGACTCACGCGTACATGTCTGACCTCAATTATGTTGTGATCTGAGTTATTGTTTTTTGATATGGTGACATTTCTTATCAGATCATCAATGTTAGTGAAGATGAGGTCTTAGTTTTTTCTCAGTCTAGTAGGCTCTATTATTTGCTTGTTTAATTGAATTTTGTGCAGAAACAAGGGATTTAAAAAGCTCGTGTGAGTGTGAGTTTTCATCAGAGCTGCCTCTGGTGTTATTACTGCATATTTATTTGCTATATCCTCCATTTTAGGTGCCTTAGTTGAAATCCCCCAGGAGCAAGATGTTGGGTGCAGGGCTGGAAGAAAGAATTTCCAGACAGTGTTAATTTTTAACAGCTGTTCCTGGGATTGCCTGGGATGTTGCATCGGGAGGCTTGTAGACTTTCAACATTGACTAGGTTTTGGTTATCGACCTTTAATGCTAAAGCTTCACTACATTCTTTTGTGGCATTTAAGCAGTTCTGTGCAAACAAGTGACTCTGCAATGTAAGGCCAATCCCCCCCTTTGCCTGTTCACGTCTGTCTATCTGTTAGGTTGTAACCCTGGGGATCCATTATTTCGTTGTCCAAGTGATCCTTTATTGTGGGTTCAGTGAAAGGCGCGAACATTTGCCTTTTGCCTCTGCAAGCAGTCCATGGATGAAAGGTATTTTGGTGTTTGTTGTGGCTTTAGACCCCTGTATTATTTGCAAAGAGAATGTTTCGGAACTGGTGGTATTGTTGGTACTGGGGGGGATTTTTATTCCGGCATAGTATCTGTTTTTGTTGGTATGGGAGTGGAAGGTAGTTATCGATGTGGTTCCACTCCGGAATGACCTGGATGTGGTGTGTACGATTTATGCCATTTCCTGCCAAGTTTTTTCTTCTTCCTGGCACTAAAAAAAACTCTCCCGCTTGAGTGGCTGTGGCTACCGAGGTTTTCCCGTGGCCTGGATGTTTTGTATCTTTTTGTCCCTTTGGATGGTATGCCTCGGCAATTTAAGTTAATAGCACAGTCTTTCCTGTTCTGAAGCGGTACACAGTTCAGGGTGAAAAAGCTTACAGGAAGGGAGTAGAGGTTTGCATTTTCTGTTGTCATATGGGCACATAGGCATTTTCTGGGTGGTCATAGTTGCACGTCCCCATCTGTTTATCCAGATTTCCCATGCCAGGCAGAGATACCAAGTGCATAGTATGTGCACAGCTTTGGTTTCCGTTTGCCTTGGGTTTCTTATGGTGACTGTATTTCCTTGTGGTGCATGTTTCCTGTCTTACTTCTATCAATCCCTAGCACCACAATGGAAGCTCCCACAGGTTGTTTTTGGAGTAATATATCCTCAACTATTGCTAGTGGAGTCCTCTTGTTTGCTTTTCCTGCATATTTCTTAGTTTGCAATATTGGTTTTTATTCTTATCTTTGACTACACTTGTTTCCCTACTATGGCTCCTGTCCCCTATGAGGTACATTTATATGTTTCCTTCTGTGTATAATTCCCGACTACCTGGACAAAATCCCAGCTTCACCATTACTGTCTCCCCCTCCCTCCTTGGTCCCTTCCTCTCGTCCCCCCAGGACAGCATCGCCAGGCTTCACCATTACTGTTCTCCCAGGACAGCACCTCCAGCTTTCACCATTACTGCCCCCAGGACAGACCTCCAGCTTCACATTACTGTCTCCCAGGACAGCACTATCTGCCCCACATTTATGATACCAGGACTTCATCTCCAGCCTTACAGTTTTGACTACATGAGCCAGTATCAAGGGCAGTACCATTCAGCCCAGACTTTTTTTGTTCTCCATCGGTTGTTAGATAGCTTCCAGGGTTTTTATGAAAAGCAGCTTTGATTTGTTGTCCTCTTTTAACCCTTTGGGGTTTTTTTCGTCGTATAGTAGTCTTACGCGTAGGGAGGGGTTTTTGACGTTACTATTACGCATAATTTCTAGCGGCCTCAAATCTCGCTGCGAAAAGGCTGATAGGCCCCTAGGTTGTAGTCCCCAGAGAATGGGTTGCGTGGTTCAGTGTTGCGCCGTAGAAAAAAAAATCTAGGACCCAGTGGTGCATTGTGGGGGAATGCCCTCTTAGTAAACAATGCCACCATGCCTCGCGGTAAGAAGCTCCCACTCCTCGGCGAATTGGGACACTTTTGTTCCCCAGTGACAGTTACTAATAGTGATGGAAAGTGCCAGGTGAAGATGAGTTTCGTGGTTTTAGTGAGGTTTTGACCGAAAAAAAAATAAAAACTAATGACCATAATATCGGTATAGTGAAGAAAACCCAGGACGACCCTCAGCCTTCCACCTTCTGGTGCTGGGCCCTCGTGTTCACGTTCAGTTGTTCCAGAACAAGAGGGAAACTTCTATTTTCCCAAAATCCCAGACTCAGAATGAGAGCAAGTGTGATGATAGTGATAGTGAATATGAACTACAAGCTCTTCAAACTAGTTCCAGTTAGTAGTGTAGTGAAGTGCAATATTCCCAGTGAAGCGTCAGTATATACAGGACGTTATATGGCTCTGGAAGTGTTGCCTATGCTATTCCAAGGGGAGGAGTGTATCTCGGAGTACATCCCCGTGGTGTTACAACAGGAACAGACAGTGAAAATGACGAAGATACTGTTGCAATTGGGATGGAAAATGTGCGTTGTGGGTAGTGGTGCCGGCGGTGAGGCACCAGCAGTGGGCATGCTGCCACCCACGCTGCACCCACGCCGCTGCCTCAGCTGATCTAGAACAAGGCCACCATCCCCCACTCACCACCACACCAGCCTCCACAACCAAACCTCACAACCACAACCTCCACAACCAAACCAACCTGTCATTGTCCAGTACCCACCAGGCAGACCGCACATGGATTGGCAGGAAGCTTGTCAATTTTGTTCCAAATCCCACCAGTTTGATGGCAGCCAAAGTGGAATACGGCCTCTTATGCACTTGGAAAATCATGCCACTGAACTGGAAATGTTTCGAGTTATCTTTGACGATTCCAGATGGAAAAAGTATTGTCATGGAAAGCAAAACACATACTACGATTTACACCATGGCAAACACAATACTTTCACCAAAATCACGTCTACACAATGGAAGGAGGCAACTGTGGCTGAGCTGTATCTTTTCTTTGCCACAATAAATTCTTATGCCCATGTGTATAAGCACAAATGAAATCATACTGGTCAACTCGACCCCCTGATTGCAACACAGGTTTTCAGTGATATAATGCCAGTGAATCGATTTGAGTAATGTTACGTATGCTTCACTTCTCAGATTAAAACCAGGCCTGGACAGAACTGACAGGTTATATAAGATTAGGAATGTGTTTGTGTAATCTGAAACAGAAATTCAGTACTCATTTTTATCCCTTCAGGAAGCTTGTAATTGGACGAGTCTTTGCATTCTGTTCAAAGGAAGACTCTCTTTTCGAGCAGTACATACCAAGCAAGGGTAACGCTTTGGTATAAAGTTGTTTGTGCTTTGTGATGTTACAGTGGTCTGGTATTGGATATTATGGTACACTGGAAGTTATACATTGCAAAAAATACCAGGAAGGGTATTGGGCATCTAGGCCTGATGTGGTTCGAACAATGATAGAACCATACCTTGGTAAGGGGCATATTATATACAGATAACTGGTACACAAGCCCCTCACTCGTGATTTTTTGCGAGTGAACTCATGATCAAGATGTGTGTGGTCACAAGTTGCGTGCAAATCGAAAACATATGCCCAGGTTTTGATGCTGGCACTCGCAGAGGGTGAGGTGCAGGCTGTTTGTGCAATGACCATTCATGGCATTTCGGTGCCATGACAAAACGAGATGTCACACTGTTGTCATAATTCAACCTAACTGAAAATGGAGACAGTGGCAGGCAGCATAGAGAGAGAAATGAAACCCATTCTAAAACCTTGCAGCTGTGATGATTACACCTTCAAATTGACGTTCAGTGGACAAATGTGACATGCAGATTGGGTTTGTGATTGGTTCGCAAAAGTTATAAGTGGTACATCAAACTGTTTTTCCATCTTCTGAGACATTTCCATGTCAATGCTTCATAATATGTATAAGATGAGCACCAGAAAAAACCACAGTACGGCGGAATTCTGTTTGTCTGTCATCAGACAAATAGTATTCAAGTACCAAGGAAATGCACCTGCAATTGACCGCCCACAAATTATCAACAAACTACTGCTCGTCTGAAGCATGGTGATCACTTCCTGGTAAAACTGCCTGCTACTGCTTTGAAGAAAAAAAGGTCAGAAGAGGTGATGTCTGTTCAATACAAAAAAACGCCACGGACAACGCAGGAGACACTCGTTTTATGTGTGAGGAGGCAAAACTTCCACTTGCATGACACCATGTTTCAAAGAGTTCCACAGGCTGCAGAACTTCTAGAAACATGTCCTGTGACTGTATATGTGTATATAAAATATAGAAAAATAGTAATAAACAACATTTCATATTGTTTGTTTGTGTAAATATTTTCTGTAAACAAAATAATGACAACAGTGTTTACGCCCTTATTGTGTAGTATTGAAAAAGAAATAACTTACAAAATACTGATCATGTTGGCCTCAGAGGCCATAAAAGTTACTCAGAAAAAGAAAAATTGAAAAAAAATTGAAAATAGTACATAAAAAAGTAAATAGAAAAATACCGGGTGACGGCAGTCGGCGATGTTACCATATGTTGTTCAATTTTGGGAAATTTCACACCTCCATATCTCGGTAAGTATTGACGCTAAAATTTTTTTGTTTAGCCTATAATGTTTAGAAAAAAATACTCTATTTTTTCATAAGAAAAAATAATTTTTTTTTTTTTGAAATTTGGCCGACCCTGAGAACGAGTTTCGGAGAGGGCCTGTCGACCCTCAAAGGGTTAATACCCTCGTGATTTTAGTCCACAGATTTATCTCATTTGGGCATACCCAAAAACATTTCCCTGTTTTAATACTGCTTGTAGCTAGTTCTTGGATATCTGCACAAGGGGCGTGACACCAATTTCCACAAAAATGACAGTTTATCCATGTGGAAGCCCGTTTGTTTGACTGGCCACAGACTACACACAGCTTTATAATGATTTGAATGGTTTATTTACTGCAATTCTACTAGCAACCTCTTGAATATTCTATTAATAACCTCCTTAAATGAAGCTCTAGCTATTTGTATTTCTGTTTCTAACTGTTTTTGTATATTGGACAGCTTACCGTGCATGTTCCTGATATATATTTAATGTTTGTGTTTATAAGGGCGCCTACAACCCCATCCGTTTACAGTCTGCTTTATTGTCCAACGAAACCGTTTGAAACCAGTCAAGGGTTCGGTCCAGTCAAGGGTTCGGACCAATCAAGGGTTCAGACCAGTCAAGGGTTCGGACCAGTCAAGGGTTCGGACCAGTCGATCTGATCTGATCAGTGGGTCACTTATTTAATACACACTGGTCGGTGATTTGGGCTAACACATGAAGGATCTACTGGAAATTATCTACCTGAGTAATATGTGATTTGATTGATACAAAAGTATAGCTTGCGTGTTGAAGAAACCGGTGACTGCTGGCAACTCCTACAATGACGAACAGTCGACCTCAACCCTTGTTTATCAATCGCTGTATCTAGCTTTTCTATTTTTTGTTTATCGGCTCCACCACAATAAATGCTATATTATCACTATAGTTGACTGGTGGAAATTTTGGAGGAAGGACACTTTTTCTGTAGTAATATTTGCTTCTCGTTGTGTATATTACGACCGCTGGTAACTACAGGTTATATGAAATTCACAGTATACGTCTGGTATTTCAAGAAAAAAGAAACTAATGAAAGTCACTCCACTCCACTAAGTACCATTATAATACTGGTTAGTTTGCTACTACAACACTGTATTCTGCTATTCACTGGTATCACTAGATTATATGCGAGTACACTAGCAAGCCAGGAAGATTATTAAAAACAGCTGACCTGTGGTAGTTTCTGGCGACTTCTGCACCTGCCTCTATAGGCTTATCACTTCATTTACAAATTCACCTGTTTTCAAATGACACTTTAGCCTTTATCATCAATATACTAGGGACCACTGTAGTATACACTATACACTATGTATACTCAATGTTATCAGGGAGACTTTCTTTCCTCTGACACGAAAAGTTCAATTATTATTATTTTTTTCACCAGGGACACAGGCCTATGATTCCCCTCTGGCAGTAAACTCTGCTAGGTAGTGCACACTAATTCTCCTTTTTTGACTCAGTATATAATGTTTTCCACCCAAGATTGGTTCCAGGCGCTAGAGGGATGTATCGTATAGGATTGATGACACCAATTAAAGTTCTAGCACGTAAGAGCCACTGTGAAAACACGAGATAACCCGGAGCACAACGAGGCACGCTGACACGCTGACACGCTGACACCCTAAACTCTACACAAATAGCTCTTGTTTTTCTTTATTTCTTCTATTGTCCATGGGGAAGTGGAAAAGAATCTTTCCTCCATAGGCCATGCATGTCGTATGAGGCGACTAAAATGCCGGGAGCAATGGGCTAGTAACCCCATCTCCTGTAGACATTTACTAAAAGAGAGAAGAAGAAAAACTTTATAAAACTGGGATGCTTAAATGTGCGTGGATGTAGTGCGGATGACAAGAAACAGATGATTCCTGATGTTATGAATGAAAAGAAGTTGGATGTCCTGGCCCTAAGCGAAACAAAGCTGAAGGGGGTAGGAGAGTTTCGGTGGGGGGAAATAAATGGGATTAAATCTGGAGTATCTGAGAGAGTTAGAGCAAAGGATGGGGTAGCAGTAATGTTGAATGATCGGTTATGGAAGGAGAAAAGAGAATATGAATGTGTAAATTCAAGAATTATGTGGATTAAAGTAAAGGTTGGATGCGAGAAGTGGGTCATAATAAGCGTGTATGCACCTGAGAAGAGAGGAATGCAGAGGAGAGAGAGAGATTTTGGGAGATGTTAAGTGAATGTATAGGAGCCTTTGAACAAGTGAGAGAGTAATTGTGGTAGGGACCTGAATGCTAAAGTAGGAGAAACTTTTAGAGAGGGTGTGGTAGGTAAGTTTGGGGTGCCAGGTGTAAATGATAATGGGAGCCCTTTGATTGAACTTTGTATAGAAAGGGGTTTAGTTATAGGTAATACATATTTTTAATAAAAAGAGGATAAAATAAGTATACAAGATATGATGTAGGGCGAAATGACAGTAGTTTGTTGGATTATGTATTGGTAGATAAAAGACTGTTGAGTAGACTTCAGGTTGTACATGTTTATAGAGGGGCCACAGATATATCAGATCACTTTCTAGTTGTAGCTACACTGAGAGTAAAAGGTAGATGGGATACAAGGAGAATAGAAGCATCAGGGAAGAGAGAGGTGAAGGTTTATAAACTAAAAGAGGAGGCAGTTAGGGTAAGATATAAACAGCTATTGGAGGATAGATGGGCTAATGAGAGCATAGGTAATGGGGTCGAACAGGTATGGGGTAGGTTTAAAAATGTAGTGCTACAGTGCTCAGCAGAAGTTTGTGGTTACAGGAAAGTGGGTGCGGGAGGGAAGAGGAGCGATTGGTGGAATGATGATGTAAAGAGAGTAGGAAGGGAGAAAAAGTTAGCATATGAGAAGTTTTTACAAAGTAGAAGTGATGCAAGGAGGGAAGAGTATATGGAGAAAAGAGAGAGGTTAAGAGAGTGGTGAAGCAATGTAACAAGAGAGCAAATGAGAGAGTGGGTGAGATGTTATCAACAAATTTTGTTGAAAATAAGAAAAAGTTTTGGAGTGAGATTAACAAGTTAAGAAAGCCTAGAGAACAAATGGATTTGTCAGTTAAAAATAGGAGAGGAGAGTTATTAAACGGAGAGTTAGAGGTATTGGGAAGATGGAGGGAATATTTTGAGGAATTGTTAAATGTTGAAGATAGGGAAGCAGTGATTTCGTGTATAGGACAAGGAGGAATAACATCTTGTAGAGTGAGGAAGAGCCAGTTGTGAGTGTGGGGGAAGTTCGTGAGGCAGTAGGTAAAATGAAAAGGGGTAAGGCAGCCGGGATTGATGGGATAAAGATAGAAATGTTAAAAAGCAGGTGGGGATTAGTTTTGGAGTGGTTGGTGCAATTATTTAATAAATGTATGGAAGAGGGTAAGGTACCTAGGGATTGGCAGAGAGCATGCATAGTTCCTTTGTATAAAGGCAAAGGGGATAAAAGAGAGGGGCAAAAATTATAGGGGGATAAGTCTGCTGAGTAAAACCTGGTAAAGTGTATGGTAGAGTTATTATTGAAAGAATTAAAGTAAGACGGAGAATAGGATAGCAGATGAACAAGGAGGCTTTAGGAAAGGTAGGGGTGTGTGGGACCAGGTGTTTACAGTGAAACATATAAGTGAACAGTATTTAGATAAGGCTAAAGAGGTCTTTGTGGCATTTATGGATTTGGAAAAGGCGTATGACAGGGTGGATAGGGGGGCAATGTGGCAGATGTTGCAAGTGTATGGTGTAGGAGGTAGGTTACTGAAAGCAGTGAAGAGTTTTTACGAGGATAGTGAGGCTCAAGTTAGAGTATGTAGGAAAGAGGGAAATTATTTCCCAGTAAAAGTAGGCCTTAGACAAGGATGTGTGATGTCACCGTGGTTGTTTAATATATTTATAGATGGGGTTGTAAGAGAAGTAAATGCGAGGGTCTTGGCAAGAGGCATGGAGTTAAAAGATAAAGAATCACACTCAAAGTGGGAGTTGTCACCACCAGTCCGATAACATTCTTCTTTGCAAATATACAGGGTCTAAAGCCAGCAACAAACAACAAAATACCTTTCATCTGTGGACTGCTTGCAGAGGCAAAGGCAATGTTCGTGGCTTTCACTGAGACCCACATAAAGGATCACTTGGACAATGAAATATGGATCCCAGGTTACAACCTATACAGATGTGACAGAGTGAACAGGCAAAAGGGGGGGGTTGGCCTGTACATTGCAGAGTCACTTGTTTGTACAGAACTGCTAAATGCCTCAAATGACATAGTGGAAGTTTTAGCAGTAAAGGTCTACAAGCCTCCGGATGCAACATCCCAGCAATTCCAGGAACAGCTGTTAAAAATTGACCACTGTCTGGAAAATCTTCCAGCTCCTGCACCCAACATCTTGCTCCTGGGGGATTTCAACTTAAGGCACCTAAAATGGAGGAATATAGCAAATAATATTGTTGCAGTAATAACACCAGGAGGCAGCTCTGATGAAAACTCACACTCACACGAGCTTTTAAATCTCTGCACAAAATTCAATTTAAACCAGCAAATAATAGAGCCTACTAGACTGGAGAATACACTAGACCTCATATTCACTAACAATGATGATCTGATAAGAAATGTCACCATATCAAAAACAATATACTCAGATCACAACATAATTGAGGTTCAGACATGTATGTGAGGAGCCCCAACCGACAAAATGAGACTAGTCACGAGGGAGCATTCACCAAATTCAACTTCAATAACAAAAACATAAAGTGGGACCAAGTAAACCAAGTCCTAACCGATATAAGCTGGGAAGATAAAACTAAGCAACACAGACCCAAACTTATGCAAAGAACAGATTAACTCCGGTGGCACTCGATGTATGCACAAGGCTTTTTTTCCTCTAAAAAAAAAGGAGAGTAGATGAAAATAGAAAGAGACAGGCGCTCCTTTACTGGCGACGGAAAAGAATAACAGAGCGGATAAAAGAGGTCAATATATCTGAAATGCGCAGGGAGACACTGGTCAGAGAAATAGCAACATCGAAAATTAAGCTAAAAGAATCCTTTAGGAGTCAGAATCGCGGGAAGAACTAAAAGCTATAAATGAAATCAAAGAAACCCAAAGTATTTCTCTCCTATGCCAAATCAAAATCGAGAACAACGCCCAGTATTGGGGCCCCCACTTAAACAAGAGGGTCCTACACAGATGACAGCAAGGAAATGAGTGAGCTACTCAAGTCCCAATATGACTCAGCTTTTAGCAAGCCGCAAAACCCGACTGAGAGTCGAAAAATCAAAATGATTTTTTTTTGAGAGAGCCACAAAATTTGATTAACACAAGCCTATCCGATGTTATCCTGAAAGCCAAATGACTTCGAACAGGCGATAAATGAAATTCCCATGCACTCCTGCCCCAGGCCAGACCATGGAACTCTGTGTTCATCAAGAACTGCAAGAAGCCCCTATCACGAGCTTTTTCCATCCTATGGAGAGGGAGCATGGACCGGGGTCGTCCCTCAGTTACTAAAAACAACAGACATAGCCCCACTCCACAAAGGGGGCAGTAAAGCAACAGCAAAGAACTACAGACCAATAGCACTAACATCCCATATCATAAAATCTTTGAAAGGGTCCTAAGAAGCAAGATCACCACCCATCTAGAAACCCATCAGTTACACAACCCAGGGCAACAGGATTTAGAACAGGTCGCTCCTGTCTGTCTCAACTACTGGATCACTACGACAAGGTCCTAAATGCCCCTAGAAGACAAAAAGAAGCAGATGTTAATAATACAGACTTTGCAAAAGCCTTCGACAAGTGTGACCATGGCGTAATAGCGCACAAAATGCGCGCTAAAAGGGAAAAACAGGAAAAAGTCGGTCGATGGATCTATTAAAATTCCTCACTAAAAACACAGAGAGTAGTCGTCAACAGAGTAAAGTCCGAGGCAGCTACGGTGAAAAGCTCTGTTCCACAAGGGACAGTACTAGCTCCCATCTTGTTCCTCATCCTCATATCCGACATAGACAAGGATGTCAGCCACAGCACCGTGTCTTCCTTTGCAGATGACACCCGAATCTGCATGACAGTGTCTTCCATTGCAGACACTGCAAGGCTCCAGGCGGACATCAACCAAATCTTCGTGGGCTGCAGAAAACAATATGAAGTTCAACGATGAGAAAATTTCAATTACTCAGATATGGTAAACATGAGGAAATTAAATCTTCATCAGAGTACAAAACAAATTCTGGCCACAAAAAAAGAGCGAAAACCAACGT
>NW_026476310.1:32500-45000 GCF_026875155.1 Cherax quadricarinatus
TTTCATCATTGATTTTCACTATGTAAATCTTTATTTAATTAAAAAAAAAAAAAAATTAATTTATTTTAATATTTTTGGGTGTCTGGAATGGATTAATTTTATTTCCATTATTTCTTACGTGGAAAATGGTTTCGAGTTTTGTGATTTTCGACTTCCAGCAGGCTCTCTGAACGATTAATCACAAAACTCGGGGGTCAACTGTATATGGAAAATACTGTAAGGTCAAGTCTGTAATCTGTGTACTTCAGTAGTTGAGAGGGAAAAGTTCAATAGATAGGAGTAGCGAGGGAGTATAAAGCCAACAATAGTTTCATTCCCGGCTACTTGTTAAGGTAGAGGTAAGTCTAGCTCCTGCTATTCACCCGCCTATTTTCCCCCCACCCCAAAGTGCTAGTTTTGATTACCGGTGCTTGTTAAGGTAGGGTCAGTCTTAGCTCCCGCTATCCCTTCCCCTCCTTCTTTTCCCCCCTTCCCTAGAAAGGTGGACTTGTGGGGCTCCGGTCATCAAACAGTAATCATCCTAGACTCTCAGCTCCCAGCACTACTGTACGTCCATGCCTGCCTTGTATTCTAGTGGATTGATTGTTGAAATATTCACTTTTGACCAATAATAAACTTAGTCCATTCAGTCTTGCTCTAAGTTGGCTGCTGTAGTAATCACTCGTCTTTTGGGTATTGACTTATCATGGAGAGTGATTTCTTAAGCATTGGTAACCTCTCTAATCTTTCCAGCTTGGATGACAGAGAGGGTCCACCTGCCAATCAACGATAGAATTGAAGGAGATGGACTAACGTTCTGAGATGTCCAAAATTTATATCCACTTACCTGATTGTGTATGCAAGTAGCAGAAATAACCCCACATCATTGCAGAGGAGAAAACCTGCTCTCCTGTCATCTGGACGGATTATTGACGGCTAGAAAATCTGTGAAGACGAGCCGGTGGTTGTCATCACCTGCAATCCCGCCCCCCAACATCAGCACGGCTAGGATTTCCAACAACACTCGTGTCACCAACACCAGACAAAACCCAAGATTTATATATACATATTAGCAGTTGAATTCAAGTTATTTATATTTTTCATTTTTCATTTCCCTTTAAGTTTGAGGAAAAAGCTAGAGAACATGAGTTAATAGAGAGAGAAAAGATCCGCGCTCGAAAAATCTCGTCTTGGAATTAGAGAAAAGAAAAGTTAACTTTTTACACAACAATATTAGAGGAAGGATAATGAACAACGTGCCAGTCCGTGCACATATTCCAACAACACCTAATATTACCTCTCTCACAGAGGGGGAAGACATAACTTCATTACATTAACAGGTTTGAAAATACCGCTACTCCTCCTGTGAATGGCCGCTGACACTTGGGCTACTAGGTTAGGAATGTTATTTTCTGGTACCGCTTTGAATATCTATGCAACTTTGTCGCATGGATATCATATGTAATTATAACCTACTAAAAGGCAATCCTTAAAGCATATCAAAAAATCACTAATTCTTACAGGAAAAATTTCAGGGTATGCCACCTACAGCCTGGCCAAAACTTTCAGCAGTACAGGGTAACACCCTTTCATTTGTTCGACTTTTGGATAGAGAGTTCAGGAATTGATCACAGTTTATGGAATCTCTTATAACTTCATGGTTGCTTGACCATTCCTGACATGCTCTCCTCACCAATACGAACATTTCTCAGAGAAACAATACCGATTAAAGCTGAGGAAGTTGCTGAGGCTGCGACCTGTATGCTGAGGCTCACAATTCCTATAAGACCTAAAGGGATCGAAACCCTAAGGCAAGGGTTTCATCAGAACCTTAAGAAAAATCAAAGCCTCTAGTGGAGTGGTAAAATGACTTCTTTTTTGATTCCTGTTTGTCATTTGTGTGTGTTAAGGGACTAAACGTCAGATAGTCCTTCTAAGAAGGTCAAAAAAGTTGGAAAATGTTTTAAAGACTTGTAATGACCAAGCTCCCTTCTGTTCAGGAACAGTTAATGGACTTAATGTATCTACCATTTACGAGCACCGATGCACATGTAATAGTTCATTTCTAGATAAGCTGTTTTCCCTAACCTAAAAGAAACTCATTCCTTTCCTGCAATACTTTCAGACTACTTGGTTTTTTGGGACCGTAGCGGACACTTTTACCTACTCTTCGTTGTTTATATTAGGTCTAAAATGGTCACAGGTTGGTCTGAAGCCGTACTACTCCATCACTTCTTTCTCCAACTAAATAGGTAATGTGAAAGGTGGCCATTCTTCCTTCTGAGGTTGACCTTTCATCACCAAAGATGGACATAGGTGTTTCAGATCCTCTTCTGTAGAAGTTAAGAAAACAGAGAGCCCCTCGAAATTCAGATGAGACAAAGTCCTCTGAGAATTCATGTGGGATTAAAAAACCAGTGATGCTACCTCGAAAGCCAGGTATAGGACACCCAGTTCACATATTAGATGAAAGTGAAGATATCACCTCCGATACTATAAAAGTCTTACTAGGGCTCAGAGCAAAGCCCAGGCTTCCCCTACTGTCCATCCTTTGATTTTTCCCTGACTTTAAGCCTTTAGACATACGAAGGACTCTTTGTCAATTTACAATGTAATTGCCCTTCCTTCAGAATTGCCATAATGCCGCTAAACAAAATCCAAGTTATTCAAAGGAAAAAAAACATTTCATATAAATTTGAATATATATAAAGGTAACTTGTACAAGTCAGTATTCAAATTAAATTCAGATGAATAGACCCTTCCCTCTTAGTTGTTCCAAGTTAATGCAGAGAGACTGTTCTTAAAATGGCTCGTGACCTGCCATGCCGGACATTTCTCGCATCGTAAAACCTTAAATAAAATTAGGGAACCCTATTTTTGGCCATAAAAGTACTCAGTGTCACTAACCTAGTCATTGTGGAGTCTACAAGCGCTCCGGATTAGCACTTCATCCCTGCATTCCAGGAACAGCTGTTAAAATGACCACTGACTGGAAAATTCTTCCAGCTCCTGCACCCAACACTTGCTCCTGGGGGATTTCAACTTAAGGCACCTAAAATGGAGGAATATACAAATAAAAATGTTGCAGTAATAACACCAGGAGCCAGCTCTGATGAAAACTCACACTCACACGAGCTTTTAAATCTCTGCACAAAATTCAATATAAACCAGCAAATAATAGAGCCTACTAGACTGGAGAATACACTAGACCTCATCTTCACTAACAATGATGATCTGATAAGAAATGTCACCATATCAAAACAATATACTCAGATCACAACATAATTGAGGTTCAGACATGTATGCGTGGAGCCCAGACCGACATAATGAGACTAGTCACGAGGGAGCATTCACCAAATTCAACTTCAATAAAAAAACATAGAAGTGGGACAAGTAAACCAAGCCTCACCGATATAATCTGGGCAGATATACTAAGCAACACAGACCCTCAACTTATGCCTAAACAGATTAACGTGGTGCACTCATGTATCACAAGCTTATTCCTCTAAGAAAAAGGAGAGTAGTGTAAAATAGAAAGAGACAGAGCGCTCACCTTTACATGGCGACGGAAAAGAATAACAGAGCGGCTAAAAGAGGTCATATATCTGAATGCGAAGGAGACACTGGTCAGAGAAAACAAACATCGAACTTAAGCTAAAGTGAATCTTATAGGAGTCGGAATCGCGGGAAGAAAACTAAAAGCCATAAATGAAATCGAAAGAACTTCAATATTTTCTTCTCCTATGCCAAATCAATCGAGAACAACGTCCAGTATTGGGCCACTTACTTAAACACGATGTCCTACACAGATGACAGCAAGGGGAATGAAGTGAGCTACTCAAGTCCCAATATGACTCAGTTTTTAGCAAGAACGCTAACCAACTGAGAGTCGAAGATCAAAATGAATTTTTTATGAGAGAGACACAAAATTTGATTAACACAATCCTATCCGATGTTATCCTGATGCCAAATGACTTCGAACAGCGAAAAAATGACATGCCCATGCACTCTGGCCCCAGGGCAAGATCATGGAACTCCCGTTGTTCATCAAGAACTGCAAAAGAAGCCCCAATCACGAGGCCTTTTCCCATCCTAAGGATAGGGAGCATGGACACGGGGGGTCCGTCCCACAGTTACTAAAAACAACAGAAATAGCCCCACTCCCAAAAGGGGCAGTAAAGCAACAGCAAAAGAACTACAGACCAAATAGTACTAACATCCCATATCATAAAAATCCTTTGAAAGGGTCCTAAGAAGCAAATCACCACCCATTTAGAACCCATCAGTTTACACAACCCAGACAATATGGGGTTTAGAACATTCGCTCCTGTCCGACTCCTCTATTGATCACAATGACAAGGTTTCTAAATGCACTAGAAGACAAAAAGAATGCAGATTAATATCACAGACTCTGCAAAAGCCTTCGACAAGTGTGACCATCGGTGTAATAGCGCACAAAATGCGTTGCTAAAGGAAAACAGGAACAGTCGTCGTGGATCTATAATTTCCTCACAGAACAAGCAGAGATAGTCGTCAACAGAGTAAAGTCCGAGGCAGCTACAGTGAAAAGCTCTGTTTCCACAAGCCACAAGTACTTCGCTCCCCATCTTGTTCCTCATCATCATAATCCGACATAGACAAGGATGTCAGCCCACAGCACCATGTCTTCCTTTGCATATGGCACCCGAATCTGCCATTGACAGTGTCTTCCATTGCAGACACGCAAGGCTCCAGGCGACATCAACCAAATCTTTCAGTGGGCTGCTGAAAAACAATATGAGTTCAAACGATGGAAAATTTCATTTACTCAGATATGGTAAACACGAGAAATTTAAATGCTTCATCAGAGGTACAAAAAAATTCTGGCCACAAAAATAGAGCGAAACACCAACGGTCAAAGACCTGGGATGATCATGTCGAGGATCACACCATCAGACCCATAACATTTGTAATCAACGCATCTCTAGAAAAAGACAGGAATGGATAAAGAGAGACCTTCAAAACTGGGAGGCCAAGCCCATGATGACACTCATCAGTCACTTGTTCTTCTACGCTGGAGTATTGCTGCACACTAACATCATCTTTCAAGGCCTGACCTAGAAAATGTACAGAGAACCTTCACGGCGCGCATAAACGGAAGATAAAACACCCAATTGCTGGGAGCGCTTGAGGTTCCTAAACCTGTAATTCCCTTGAACCGCAGGCAGGAGAGATACATGATTATTACACCTCAAAATCCTAGAGGGCTAGTACCGAAACTTGCACAGGAAAATCACTCACGCCAATAGATTTTAATAGCTTTTCAAGCGTGTCACGTGCCTTCGTTGTGCACCGGGTTATCCTCGTGTTTTTCACAAGTCGCTCTTACGTGCTAGAACTTAATTTGTGTCATCAATCCTAACGATACATCCCTCTAGCGCCCTGGAACCAATTTTGGGCAGAAAACATTATAACTGCGAGTCAAAAAAAGGAGATTAGTGAGACTACCTAGCAAGTTTTACTGCCAGATGGGAATCATAGGCCTGTGTCCCGTGGTGGAAAAAAAAAATAATAATAATTGAACTTTTCCGTGTCAGAGGAAAGAAAGCCTCCCTGATAACATTGAGTATACATAGTGTATAGTGATACTACAGTGGCACCCTAGTATATTGATATAAAGGCTAAAGCGTCATTTGAAACAGTGGTTGAATTTGTAAATGAATGTGATAAGCCTATAGAGGCAGGTGCCAGAAGCGCCAGAAACTTACAAGCAGGTCAGCTGTTTTTAATAATCTTCCTGGCTTGCTAGGTACTCGCATATAAGCATGAACCAGTGATAGTAGCAGAATACAGCGTTGTAGTAGCAACTAACCATAATAATAATGTACTTAGTGATTGGAGTGACTTTCATTAGTTTTCTTTGTTCTTGAAATACGAGACGGTATACTGTGAATTTCATATAACCTGTAGTTACCAGCGTCGCAATATACACAACTGAGAAGCAATTATTACTACAGAAAAAGCGTCCTTCCTCAAAATTTGCACCAATCAACTATAGCGATAATAATAGCATTTATTGATGGTGGAGACCGGAAAAAAAAAATAGAAAAGCCAGAAACAGCGATTGATAAACAAGGAGGTCGACCGTTCGTCATTGTATGAGCTGCCAGATATCACCGGCTCTTCAACACGCAAGTTATACTTTTTGTATCAGTTTGTGTCAAAATCACATATTACTCGGGTAGATAATTTACGAGTAATCTTCATGGGTTAGCTCAAATCACCGACCGTATGTTTTAAATAATGACCCACTGATCATAGCAGATCTACTGGTCCGAACCCTTGACTGGTCCGAACCCGGGACTGGTTTCAAACAGTTTCCTTGGACAATAAAGGCAGACTTGTAAACGGATGGGGTTGTAGCGCCCTATAAACACAAACATTAAACATCAGGAACGGAACGTAAGCTGTCCAATAACAAAAGATTTAGTAAACAGAAATACAAATAGCTAGAGCTCAATTTAAGGATATTAATATAATATTCACGAGGTTGCTAGTAGAATTGCAGTAAATCAACCATTCAATATCATTATGAAGCTGTGTGTAGTCTGTGTCAGTCAAAAGAGGATAACATCAAGTCTCCATTCATAGAAAACCTGGAAGCTTTCTACAACAGATGGAACATAAAAAGTCTGGGCTGAATGGTTACTGCCCTTGATACTGGCCATGTAGGTGATGTCCTGGTAGTCAGTAATGTGGGCTGTTAGTGCTGTCCAGGGAGACATAATGGTGAGCTGGAGATACTGTCCTGGGAGACAGTATGGTGAAGCTGGAGGTGCTGTCCTGGGAGACAGAAATGGTGAAGTTGGAGATAACTGTCCTGGGAACATAAATGTGAAGCTGGAGATTTGTCCAGGTAGTCGGGAATTATACGCAGGAAGGAATACATTATAAATGACACTTCCCATAGTGGACAGGAGCCATAAGTAGGAAACAAGTGTATCAGAACGACTTAGGTGCTTGTCCAGTGCAGCTTGAAGATACTGCCAGGGGTCTGTTGGTAATCCCCCTTATGTGTGCTGGAGGCAGTTGAACAGTCTCGGCCCCTGACAACTAATTGTATGGTCTCTTAACGTGTAGAGACAACCGCCTGCTTTTTCATTGGGGGGATGGTGCATCGTCTGCAAGTCTTTTGCTTTCGTAGTGAGTGATTTTTCGTGTGCAAATCGGTACTAGTCCTACTCTAGATATTCCAGGTGTATTTAATCATGTATGTCTCTCCCTTCACTGCGTTCCAGGGAATACAGGTTTAGAAACCTCAAGCGCTCCCAGTAATTGAGGTGTTTTTATCTCCATTAATGCGCGCCGTGAAAGTTCTCATGTACATTTTCTAGGTCGGCCAATTTCACCTGCCTTGAAGGTGCTGTTAGAGTGAACAAATTCCAGCCTAGTGATAGAACAATGACCTAAGAGTGTCATCAGGCCTTGGCCTCCCTAGTTTTGAAGGTTCTCAATAATCCCATCCTCTCATATTTTTCTAGCAGATGCGATTGATACATGTTTTGTCCTTGAAGAGAGATCCTACGACATAATCACTCACCAGGTCTTTGACGTTGGTGTTTCGCGCTAGTTTACGTGCAAGAATTTGTTTTGTACTCTGATGAAGATTTAAATTTTCCTCATGTTTACCATATCTGAGTAATTGAAAATTTCTCAATCGGTAGAACTTCATATGTTTTCCTGCAGCCCCACTGAAAGATTTGGTTGATGTCCGCCTGGAGCCTTGCAGGTCTGCAATGGAAAGACACCTGTCATGCAGATTCGGGAAGTCATCTGCAAAGGAAGACACGGTGGCTGTGGCTGACATCCTGTCTAATGTCGGATATAGGATGAGGGAACAAGATGGGAGCTAGTACTGTGCCTTGTGGAACAGAGCTTTTTCACCGTAACTGTCCTCGGACTTTAACTCTGTTTGACGACTAATCTCTGTGTTCATGTTAGTGAGGAAATTATAGATCCATCACCGACTTTTCTGTTATTCCTTTAGAGGCGCATTTTTGTGTGCTATTTTACCCATGTCAAACTTGTCTAAAGGCTTTTTGCAAAGTCTGTATATATTAACATCTCCTTCTTTTTGTCTTCTAAGTGTAAAAAAATGCATTTAGGACCTTGTCGTAGTGATCAGTAGCTTAGGACAACAGAGCGACCTTTCTAAACCCATGTTTGCCCTGGTTGTGCAACTGATGGGTTTCTAGATTGGTGGCGATCTTGCTTCTTAGGACCCTTTCAAAGATTTTTATGATAGGGATGTTAGTGCTTGCTATTGGTCTGTAGTTCTTTGCTGTTGCTTTTACTGCCCCCTTTGTGGAGTGGGGTATGTCTGTTGTTTTTTAGTAACTGAGGACGACCCCCGGTGTCCATGCTCCCCTCTTCCATAGTATGGACAAGGCTCGTGATAGGGCTTCTTGCAGTCTTGATGAACACAGAGTTCCATGAGTCTGGCCCTGGGCAGAGTGCATGGGCATTCCATTTATTCGCCTGTTCGAAGTCATTTGCGTCCAGGATAACATCGGATAGGCTTGTGTTAATCAAATATGTGGCTCTCCATCATAAAAAAATTTATTTGATCTTCGACTCTCATCTGTTACGGCTTGCTAAAAACTGAGTCATATGGGACTTTAGTAGCTACACAACATTTCCTTGCGTCATCTGTGTAGACCCATCTTGTTTTAAGTAGGGCCCATACTGGGCGTTGTTCTCGATTTTGATTTGGCAATAGGAGAAGAAATACTTTTGATTTCTTTCGATTTTTCATTTTATAGCCTAGTTCTTCCCGCGATTCCTGACTCCTAAATGAATTCTTTTAGCTAAGTTCGAATGCTGCTATTTCTCTGACCAGTGTCTCCCTGCGCATTTCAGAAAATATTGACCTCCTTTAGGCCCCTCTTTATTCCTTGTTCCGTCGCCTGTAAAGGAGCGCCTGTCTCTTTCTATTTTACATCTACTCCTCCTTTTTCTTAGAGGAATAATCCTTGTGCATACATCGATGCCACCGAGTTACTCCTGATCTAGGCATAATGTTTTGGGTCTGTGTTCTTAGTATATCATCCCAGCTTATATCGGTTTGGACTTGGGTTTACTTGGTCCCACTTTATGTTTTTGTTTGAAGTTGAAATTTGGTGAATGCTCCCATCCCTCGTGACTATCTCATTTTGTCGGTCTGGGGGCCTCCTCGCATACATGTCTGAACCCTCAAATTATGTTGTGACTCTGAGTATATTGTTTTTCGATATGGTGGACATTTCTTATCAGATCATCATTGTTAGTGAATAGAGGTCTAGTGTAATCTCCATCCCTAGTAGGCTCTATTATTTGCTGGTTTAAATTGGGAATTTTGTGCAGTAGATTTAAAAGCTCATGTGAGGTGTGAGTTTTTCATCAGAGCTGCCTCCTGGTTTTATTACTGCAACAATATTAATTTGCTATATTCCTCCATTTTAGGTGCCTAAGTTTGAAATCCCCCAGGAGCAAGATGTTAGGGTGCAGGAGCTGGAAGATTTTCAAAGACAGTGGTCAATTTTAAACAGCTTTTTCCTGGAATTGCTGGGAATTGCAATCCGAGGCTTAGTAGAACCTACCACAATTGACTAGGTTTGTTCTCGACCTTTACTGCTAAAAACTCACTAACGTACATTTTGAGGATTTAAGCAGTTCTGTACAACAAGTGACTCGGCCAATGTACACAGCCAACCCCCCCCCCCCTTTTGCCTGTTCACTCTGTCACATCAGTATAGGTTGTAACCTGGGATCCATATTTATTGTCTAAGTGATCCATTATGGTGGGTCTCAGTGAAAGCCGCGAACATTGCCTTTTTGCCTCTGCAAGCAGTCCACGATAAAGGTATTTTGTTGATTTTGTTGCTGCATAGACCCTTATATTTGCAAAGAAGAAAGTTATCGACTGTGGTTATTAGTTGGTACTGGTTGGGATTTTTTTCCGGCATTAGTATCTGTATCATGTTGTTTGGAGTGGAGGCCATCGACCCTGTGGTTCCACTCCAGGAATGACTGGATTTGTGTACGATTTCTGGCCATTTCCTGCCAGTTTTTTTTTCCTTCCTGGCACTAAAAAAACCTCTCCCTCTTGAGTGGCTGTGGCTACCCAGATTTCCCATGCCTGATGTTTTGTATCTTTTTGTCCCCTTTAGGATGGTATGCTGGCAAATTAAGTTTATACCTCAGTCTTTCCTGTATCAGAAAGAGGTACACTTTCAGGGTGAAAAAGCTTACAGGAAGGGAGTTTGCTTTTTCATCCTGTTGTCATATGGGCATGCATTTTCTAGGGTGGTCATAGTTTGCACGTCCCATCTGTTTTTTCAGATTTCCGATGCCAGCAAAAAACCTAGTGCATAGTATGTGCACAGGCTTGGTTTCCCGCTTGCCCTTGGGTTTCTTCTGTGACTGTAATCCCTGTGTGTGTCATGTTTTCCCTTTCTTCTATCCTCCCCAGCACCAACACTGGAGCTCCCACCAGTTTGTTTTAGGTATTTATCCTCACTATGCATTGGAGTCCTCTTGTTTGCTATTTCCCTGCGGTATTTCAGTTTTGGCAATATTGGTTTTTATCTTATCTTTGACTACACTTGTTTCCCTACTATGTCTCCTATCCCCTATGAGGGGGTCCATTAATATGTATTCCTTCCTGCGTATAATTCCCGAATACCTGGACAAATCTCCGCTTCACTATTACAGTCTCCAGGACAGTATCTCCAGCTTCACTCACCATTTCTGGTCTCCCCAGGACAGCACCTCCAGCTTCATCACCAATTACTGTCTCCCAGAGAACACGCACCTCCAGCTTTCACCATTACTGTCTCCCAGGACAGCACCTCCACGTACTATTACTGTCTCCCAGGACATCACCTCCAGCCACCTTACAGTTCTGACTACATGGCCAGTATCAACGGGCAGAACCAATTCACCCCAGACTTTTTATGTTCCCATCTGTTGTAGAAAGCATCCAGTTTCTATGAAAGCAGCTTTGATGTTGTCCTCTTTTAATACCCTTGTGATTTATCCACAGATTTTCCTCATTAGGGCAAAGCTTCTGTTCCACATGGCACAGTACTAGCTCGCCATCTTGTTCCTCATCCTCATATCCACATAGACAAGGATGTCAGCCACAGCACCGTGTTCTTCCTTTTTGCAGATACACCCGAATCTGCATGACAGTGGTTCCATTGCAGACACTGCAAGGCTCCAGGGGACATCAACCAAATCTTTCAGTGGGCTGCAGAAAACAATGATGAAGTTCAACGATGAGAAAATTTCAATTACTCAGATATGGTAAACATGGAGGAAATTAAATCTTCATCAGAGTACAAAACAAATTCTGGCCACAAAATAAGAGCGAAAACCAACGTCAAAGACCTGGGAGTGATTCTGTCGGAGGATCTCACCTTTCAGGACCATAAACATTGTTAATCAATCACATCTGCTTAGAAAAACGACAGGATGATAATGAGAACCTTCAAAACTAGGGAGGGGCCAAGCATGATGACACCTTCAGGTCACTTGTTCTATCTAGGATGGAAATGCTGCACTCTAACATGCACCTTTTCAAGGCAGGTGAAATTGCCGACCTAAAATGTACAGAGAACTTTCACGGCAGCCGCCATAACGGAGATAAAACACTCAATTGTGGGAGCGCTTGTAAGGTTTCTAAATCCTGTATTCCTTCTGAACGCAGGAGGCAGAGATACAAGATTATTACACCTGGAAAATCCCTAGAGGGACTAGTACCGAATCTTGCACACACGAATAATCACTCACTACGAAAGCAAAAGACTTGGCAGACGATGCAATAAACATCCCCCCAAGAAACAGGGGTGTCACAGCACGTTAAGAGAAACCATACAATAAGTGTCAGGGGTGCCCCGAACTGTTCAACTGCCGTCCCAGCACCATAAGGGGATTACCAACAGACCCCCTGGCGTCTTCAAGCTGGCACTGGACAAGCAACTAAAGTCATTTCCTGATCACCGGGCTGTGCTCGTACGTTGTTTGCGTGCAGCAGCAGCAACAGGCCTGTTGATCAGGGCTGATTCACCCAGGAGGCCTGGTCACAGACCGGGCCGCGGGGCGTTGACCCCCGAAACTCTCTCCAGGTAAACTCCAATGACAAACTGTGCTCTTGAGATTCTGAAGAGACTTTTGCAGAGATCGGTGATAATATGGTAGGGTGGTGCAAAAGAAGAAAATTAAAGGTGAATACAGAAAGAAAAGGTTATGAGGATAACAAAAAGAATTAGGTGATGAAAGATTGAATATCAGATTGGAGGGAGAGAGTATGGAGGAGGTGAATGTATTCAGATATATGGGAGTGGACGTGTACAGCAGATGGTCTATGAAAGATGAGGTGGAATCATAGAATTGATGAGGGGAAAAGAGTGAGTGGTGGCACTTAGGAGTCTGAGGAGACAAAGAACTTTGTCCCTTGGAGGCAAAGAGGGGGAATGTTTGAGAGTAAGTTTTTAACCAAC
>NW_026476310.1:47500-49657 GCF_026875155.1 Cherax quadricarinatus
GCGTTTAAATGACAGCCCATGCACTCTGCCCCAGGGCCAGACTCATGGAACTCTGTGTTTATCAAGAACTGCAAGAAGCCCTTATCACGAGCCTTTTCCATCCTATGGAGAGGGAGCCCTGGACACGGGGGTCGTCCCTCAGTTACTAAAAACAACAGACATAGCCCCACCCCACAAAGGGGCAGTAAAGCAACAGCAAAGAACTACAGACCAATTTGCAGTAACATCCCATATCATAAAAAATCTTTGAAAGGGTCCTAAGAAGCAAGATCACCCCATCTAGAAACCCATCAGTTACACAACCCAGGGAAACATGGGTTTAGAACAGGTCGCTCCTGTCTGTCTCAACTAACTGGATCACTACGACAAGGTCCTAAATGCACTAGAAGACAAAAAGAATGCAGATGTAATATATACAGACTTTGCAAAAGCCTTCGACAAGTGTGACCATGGCGAAAATAGCGCACAAATGCGCCGCTAAAGGAATAACGGAAAAGTCGGTCGAGGATCTATAATTTCCTCACTAACAGAACACAGAGAGTAGTCGTCAACAGAGTAAAGTCCGAGGCAGCTACGGTAAAAAGCTCTGTTCCACAAAGGCACAGTACTAGCTCCCTCTTGTTCCTCATCCTCATATCCGACTAGACAAGGATGTCAGCCACAGCACTGTGTCTTCCTTTGCAGATGACACCCAAAATCTGCAGACAGTGTCTTCCATTGCAGACACTGCAAGGCTCCAGGCGGACATCAACCAAATTTTTTCAGGGGGCTGCAGAAAAAAATATGAAGTTCAACGATGAGAAATTTTCAATTACTCAGATATGGTAAACATGAGGAAATTAAATCTTCATCAGAGTACAAAACAAACTCTGCCACAAAATAGAGCGAAACACCAATGTCAAAGAGCTGGGTGTGATTATGTCGGGGGGATCTCACCTTCAAGGACCTTTAACATTGTATCAATCGCATCTGCTAAGAAAAATGACGGGATGGATAATGAACCTTCAAAAGTAGGGAGGCCAAGCTCATGATGACACTCTTCAGGTCACTTGTTCTATCTAGGCTGGAATATTGCTGCACTCAAAACGCACCTTTCAAGGTAGGTGAAATTGCCGACCTAGAAAAATGTACAGAGAACTTTCACGGCCCGCATAACGGAGATAAAACACCTCAATTACTGGGAGCACTTGAGGTTTTTTAAACCTGTATTTCCCCGGAACGCAGGAGGAAAAGATAATGATTATATTTCACCTGGAAAATCCTAGAGGGACTAGTACCGAACTTGCACACGAAAATCACTCACTACGAATGCAAAAGACTTGGCAGACGATGCACCATCCCCCCAATGAAAAGCAGGGGTTTTCACTAGCACGTTAAGAGACCATACAATAAGTGTCAGGGGCCCGAGACTGTTCAACTGCCTCCCAGCACACATAAGGGGGATTCAACGACCCCTGGCAAATCTTCAAGCTGGCACTGGACAAGCACTAAAGTCGGGTTTCCCGACCAGCCGGCTGTGGCTCGTACGTTGGTTTGCGTGCAGCCAGCAGCAACAGCCTGGTTGATCAGGCGCTGATCCACCAGGAGGCCTGGTCACAGACCGGGGCCCCGGGGGCGTTGACCCCTGAAACTCTCTCCAGGTAAACTCCAGGTAAAATACAAAAGCAAAAGACTGGCAGACGATGCAACATCCCCCCAATGAAAAAACAGGGTGTCCCCTAGCACGTTAAGGACCATACAATAAATGTCAGGGGCCCGAGAGTGTTCTACTGCCTCCCAGCATACATGAGGGGGATTACCAACAGACCCCTGGCAATCTTCAAGCTGGCACTGGACAAGCACCTAAAGTCGGTTCCTGACCAGCCAGGCTGTGGCTCGTATGTTGGTTTGCATGCAGCCATCAGCAACGCCCGGTTGATCAGGCTCTGATCCACCAGGAGGCCTGGGCACAGACCCCGGGGCCCCGGGGGCGTTTACCCCCGGAAACCTTCCAGGTAAACTCCAGGTAACCTATTGTAGATCATGTAAAGTTTGCCAACTGTCATCCTCCCAAGGTACCAGGGGACTACCTATGGTCAAAATGCCAGTCTTTACTGTACCTTTTGAAAGAGTAGTATTGACATCGTTGGTCCTGTATCTCCACTTTCATCTGGGGGA
>NW_026476311.1:0-11049 GCF_026875155.1 Cherax quadricarinatus
TTCCCTTTTTATAAAAAGGGAACTATGCATGCTCCGGGCCAAATCCCTAGGTCCCTTTTCCCCCTTTTCCCAAAAACATTTTTAAATAATTGAAACCAAAAACCCTCCAAAACTATTTTAAATTACTATTAAAAAAAAGGGGAAAAAGCGCAAACCCCCCGGGAGGATTATACGCCCGGGGGGGGGATGGGGAAAAGCATTCAGGCTTAATTGGGGGAAATTGGAGCACAGTTTCCAATTCCCTAAATCAAGAGCCCCCTAAAACCAACAAAAAGGGAAACCCTTTCATTGGGGGGGGACCAAAACTATATCCCCCACCTGTTTTTAAAACTTTTTCTACCCTTTAAATCCCATCAATCCCCGGCTCCCCTTCCCCCCTTTCATTTTACCTATTTGCCTCACGAATTTTCCCCCAAAACTCACCCCCGGGCTCTTCCTCACTCCTAAAAGGGATTTTTTTTCCTCCTTCCCCAAATACACGAAATCAAAATTAAAATTTATTATTAAAAATCAAAAAAAAAGCGCAAAAGCCAAAGGACATTCACCCGCTCCCGGGCGGGAAAAGCGATGGCATCAGGTGACAAAAGGGGTTTGGAAAATAAATAATATTTTTAGGGAAAACCACGGGGCAGGGGGATGGTAAAAAGGGAAAGGGCAAAAAGAGACGAACAAAGAAAGGGCTGAGGGATGCGAAAAGTATAAATTCAGAGTTTGGGGAAAGTAAATAAATTTCGATGTAAAAGAAGTCAATGAAGAGTCAGGATTAAAGGGGGGGGTCCATCAGAAAAAGGGGAAGGTAAAGAAGAGTAGTAGAACGAAGACGACGTTGGGGGAAAATTCTGCGGCCGGGGAAGAAAAGGGCAGCCAAAACAGAATGGGCTAATCGATACGGGAACTTGACACTGCTCACAGAGAGGAAAAGGGGCCCTCTCCATGAAGATCCCCATGAGTAAGACGAGTGTGGCCAATGCGAAGGCGGGAGGGGAGTGGTTCCCAACCTCGAAATTTAAAGCCCAAGAAGAGGGGGCCAGTAACCTATGCCCCCGTTTAATAGAAAAAAATTTTTTAAACCGACAGATTTGGGACCAACGTTTTTTGCCAAGGGGTGGAAGGGGGGAAAGCTAAATGGCAGCAAAATAGCCCCAAAAATTTGGAACCCCTTTCGTTTGGAAAGGGGGGGAAGGCCCATGTACTGCTGACCGCGCAGAAAGGGTCCCCCTTTTTCATTGCCCTGAAACGTAAACCATGACCAGGGCCCCAACAAAAAACAATATCTTTAGGGTTTGGGTAAGTAGGGCGAGCCAAAGTTGGATACGGAAACTAGGGGATAAAAAGAATCAAATTTTAACCCCTGTAGGCACTAAGGGATCCGAGACTACACAAATGTTTGACATGGGCATAGAGCATACGAATAATGCTGCAAAAATGGCAAACATTTCAGCGTAAAAATGCACCCTGAAGATAGAAAACCCCCCCGCACACGTTTGGCCCGGAAACACTGCTGCAAATTTTCCCACCCGTCTGAAGACTTAGACCCATCTGTGTACACAGCGGTGGCATGAGAATGGGATTTGGGAAGTGATCAAGAAAAAGAGAGGGGGAACCACCGTAGGCAGTTGAGCTTTCGAAAAGGGGGAGTGAGAAAGAACAGACCCGAACAGCGGAATTTCCCGGGGGGGTAGGGAAAAGTGAGTTTGCTACATAAACCCAAAAAAGGGTTTGGAAACTGAAGGAAAGACAAGAGTAAATTGTGGGGCAAAGGGGGGGGAAGAAAAGGAAAAAGCAAACAGGGGCCGGCGAACGAAAAAAAAATGTCTCTAATTTTCGGTGCCCTTTTTTTCAATAAAGGGGAAGGATTGTGTAATCTTTAGAGCGTACATAGAAAGTGAAGGAAAATGGGCATAAAGGCGATCAGCCCAAGGAGGGAAACATTTGTTTTCTTTTATAGAGGCCTCAACGGGGGAAAAACAAAAAGGGCCCCAAAGGCAAAAAAAAAAAAGGGGGCCCTTTGGGTTGATGGAAAGAGTTAAGGCTAGGGGAGAGTAGAAAAGGGGAAGGCCGCGGAAAAAATCTGGTCACCATAATCGATTTGGGGATAAAACGAGGGTTTAAATGTAGGCAAGCAAAAATTCGACGACAGTTTCCCCCGGGAAAAAGATAAGAAAGGGGTTTTTTTCGAAGGTTTAAACCCGGGCTGTGACAAGTTGCCTTCAAGAGGTAATGTGGAGAACCCCGGGATAACCCGAGGGTCAAAGAAAAGGGCCTAAAAACCCCTTGACTTTTAACACGTTCGGGGATACGGACCCATAGAATACAAAGGATGTCGGAGAAAACAGAGCGTCTAGTGAAAGAAATTTTTGGTGATTTTGGTACTTGAAAAATTAAACCCTTTCCCTTTGGTCCCCCAAAGGGGAAAACACGGTCAAACCGCTTTCTGGAGAAAACTGAAATAAAGGTTTTTGGGACAGTCAGCGCCTGCACAAGAAATAGCGAAGCCCATCAAAATAGAGGGGATGACCAAATTTTGGGGTGGAAACAGACCCAAATCATTTATAGAAAGGGGAGAAAAGTGTTGTGCTCAAAAACACATCCCTGAGGACACCTTCACTTGGACGAAGTCCGGGAAAAACTTTAAATTGACTCGAACACAAAAAATGTCGTCATTTAAAAAAGTTCTTGGGAAGGAAATAAAATGCCTTGGGGGCCAAAGGGAAAAGGGGCCGGGGCCCAAAAATTTTAATCCCTCCAATTGTGCCCCCATATGCCTTCCCCAAGGGGCAAAAAAAAATGGAAAAACCGAGTGTTTAATTCGCAAAGGCAAAAACGAACATACGTATCCAAGCGTAGAAGGGTCTATGGTAGAACGACCCTTAAAAACCATTTTAAAACTACGAGAGCCCTGTTGGAGCCCTCTAAAAAACCACTTTAAAAACGTTGATTTACGAGGCTTCCATCACTTTCCCAAATTTGCATTTGAAAGAGCGAGGGGGTTTGGGGGTAACCAACCCGGTTTGCGGAAAGGGAGAACAAGGGCAGATTTCCACAGCGGGGGAAAAAACTCCTTGGGGCCCAAAAAAGTTTAAAGGGTGTAAAGGACTACAACGCGGGACCGATGAAAAATTTTTTTAACAAAACGAATATGAATGCCCCTTTCCGGGCCCACGCCGATGATGGGAAAAGCTGAGAGCGTTGCCCCAAATTTTCTTAAATTGAAAAAGGGCACATTATACTGTTCTTTTGAGAGAAAAAAACCCAAGGGAAACTAACTCTCTGGAAAGATTTTGAGGAAAGAAACGGGGGGGCATAGATGGGGGCCCTCAGAAATAGGGCCCCCGATGGGGTCCCCAAGTTCAATGGCAACGCCCCGAGGGGGTTTTGGCTACATAAACCCCAGTGACCCTAAAAAAGGGGCCCCGGGTCAGGAGAGATTTACCCTCAATTTCCTCACTTTTTTTCCAGACGGGCACTCATAAAGAAGCAGGGGGTGATGGGGGAAACATATTTTTCGCCAAAAAGTGCGTTTGGGTTTCCCAGGAATAAACACGCGAGCGATCGCAGGGCTTCTGTTTAAAAATCAACAAGTCCTCACGGTTCTTTTTGTCCCGGGTTACCTTCCCCATGCAGCACCTTTTTCAAATGTCTGCCGAGCACAAGCGGAAAACCCCCAACAACCACTTCCTGAGAATGCCTCCCCTGGGGTTTTTGGGGATAGAATGAGAAGCTTGGGGTAAAACTGATGCGAAAGATTGTAGGAGCCAAAAAGGGAGGAGAAAAAGGGAAACCCTAAATAAAACAGTGGGGTGTGAGTAAAGACCCCCAATTTCCCCCGATAAAATTGCAAGCGGGGGTTTTAAAAAAGGGTGGGAAATGGGAAAAGGAAAAAAGTAAAAATGATGGGAAAAATGATCGCTGCCCATTTTAATCTGGTAAAACAGACCGGTAAAAGTCAGTGCAGTGGAGGAAGAGCAGATTTGTTTGATCGATGCAAGAAGAGAAATTGAGTATGAGGTCAAAATGGGGGGGAGAAAACCCGAAATTTAAAAAACATGGGGGGGGTTTAGAGGCTAAAAAAAGCCTCCAACTGAATGCCACGTGAGGGGAAAAAAGAACCCCCCCCCAAGGGGAAAAAGGGGGGGCATTAAAATCACCAAGTAAAAAGAAGTGGTGTGGAAGGTTTAAACAAAAAAGGGCCCAAAGTCGGGATAGAAAATGCTCGAAAAGGGAAGAGATATAAAGAACATATTGAAAAACCCTTTTTCAAGTGGAAAAGGGGCTGCAGTGTAAGGGCAGCGGAATGGACAAAAAGTTGACGTAGGGGGAAATCATTGCGTAGAAAAAGGGGCATTTTCTTTAAAGGTTCCCATTTTGAAAAAAAGGGAACCGCGAAAAAAATAAATTATAGCCTGAGATAGGTTGGAAAAAACCGAGTTAATTTGGTTTTTGGGAAAAGCAACTTCTGAAGCCAACCCCGTTTACCCCGGGGGCCGGGGATATTCCACGTAAAAAAGGCCATGATTGGCGATGAAAAAAAATAACGGGTTTTCCCCTGTAGGGTAAAGGAAACCCCAAAGGGCCTAAAAGGGGTTTAAAGAAAAGTAAATTTGTGGGGGCTTTGGGAAAAAAGTTAAAGTACGAAGGAAGGGGAAACCGTTTTGAAAAAAAGGGGTTGTGAAGAGGGAGGAGGGGGGAAAGAAAGGGAAAACCGGAAGTGAATTCAGGGGGTCCTTTAAAAGGGTTTGGGGCCCCGCGCAATATATTCTGAAATGGTTTCCCAAGTGTTTCTGAATTCAAAGAGTATGGGGCCCATTTTGGGAGAAAGGAGGGGGAGGGTAAATAAAGTTTTGGGACAGAAATGGATTTCCCCAAAAAGGGGGGGGAAAAAAAAAGTGTGGGGGACTTAGATAAAAGTGTGGGGGGGGACAAAGAGGCAGAAACCTGGGAGGTGGCAGAAGGGAAGGGGAAACTTTGGGGGGGACGGGGTGGAAGGCAAATACAGGAGGGGGGTGAAACTCCCCAAACTTGTAATAGAGCCAGAGAGAGGGGGAAAAACTAGGGACAGAGACCCGGGAAAAGGGAAAGTGGGGGAGGTTTGGGAAAAATTAAGGGAAAGGGGGAAAAAAGATTTGAGCAATGTGGGGTTTTTTTTGGGCTTCTGAAAGTAGAGGGGCGTTGGGATTAGGTTTCGTCGAGGCCTTTGGTTTGAAACTGGGGGTTGGAGGGAAGGGGCGGAAAATGTGGGGAAGAGACTTTAGTTGTAATCGGGGCGTCAGAGCCAAGGACCAAAAAAGGGTTAGATGCCCCGAGTGGGCCCTGGGGGGGGTTTAAAAACAAGGGGGGCTGCAAAGATGGGACCCCCAGAATTGGGGGGGGTTTTGAAACACGAGAATAAGGGAAAAAACGGGGGAATCTCCCTTTTGGGGGCGGAGATAAGTTTAAATGCCAAACATAAGGGGGACCCTTCTGCCCCCTTTGAGGCAACGGAAATTTTACATTTTTTAAATAGAAATTGGCAAAAACGGGAGAAAGAAGGGGGGAGCTTCATTACAAATTTTAAAGGGAAGAGGAAAGGTTTTACTGCAAAAATGTAAATTTTAAAATTTTTGGCGGCACCACAGACAGGGGAAATTTGGTTTTTTAGATCTCAAAAATTTCGCTGGGGGACCAAAACCCAGCAAATTTTTTACACTGTTGCGGTAAGGTATCAAACCCTTTTGAAACCCGCAACCGATGTCCCACAACATAAACAGAGGAAAAGGGGTTTTCGGGTGTCAAAAGTTAAAAAGAGCCCATTGGGAAGGGGAAAAGGGCTCCACCCACGGGCAGGAAGGACATAAATGTCTACTTTGAGGATTGGGGGGATCCTGGAGTTTTCCCGCGTTTAAAAATGGGATTGCCACATGACTGGAAAAATTTTGTTGGGGTATGGGAAAGGGGCAAAAATGACAGTACCCCCCTACAAGAAATTTAGAAAAGATGTTTTCAATATTGATATATATCGATATTCCAAAAAGAAAAAGATCAGAGCTTTTGGGGAGCATTCTGGACAACGACGAGCCTTTTACCGCTCTTGGGAAACATGAAAATGAAATATCTTACCATTACCAGGACGCTTTGCCAAAAACATGGTCCGAAAGATAGGGGAAAAAGAAGGGAAATCGGGCTTTTAAAATAAAAAAAAATTTAGTTTTTATTGTGTGGGGCCCCAAACGAGCGGGAGAGGATGCAAAGAAAGGTCATCTTTTTCCCAGTAGAAGGGGAAGGGAACAAGGAGCATCATCAGGAGATTAAAAGTTTGGGATTTAGGGTAGGACCGGAAATTGGGCCGGCGTGAAATGGGCCCGGCGATTCGAAAATTGCCGAACCGAAAAGGGGGAGGCCGGGAAACAAGTCAAAAGGGGGAGCGGGGGTTTGACAAAAACGAAGGATCATTTGAGGGGCCCCCGGGACCTGAAGCGGGTTTAGGAAAAAAGCACCAGCAAGAGGTACAGGGGCATCCCGGAAAACCCCCAAGAGTGGTCCAAAAACAAGGCAGGGGCAGGAAAAGGTTTTTGCGGTTTTCAAGAAGGGGCCCGGGTGTGGGGTTTTATTTAAATTTGGGTTTTTCCATGGTTTGGTTTACTCCTTTTCTTTTGTTTTTAAAAAAAAAAAAAGAAAGAAGAAAAGAAAAAAAAAAATAAAAAAAAAAAATAAAAAAAGGGGGGAGCGGGGAGGAAAAAGTTTCCCAGGAGGAATGAAGGGGCCGGAAAAACTCCCCCCCGTTTTCCCCAAAAGGACCTCAGCACCGCTAGTAGCGCAAAAAGCAGCATGGAAAAACCCCCCATAAACCCAAACCCTTTATGCCAGTAAACCCCGCAATCCGGGGGTAGCAACCTCACATCTGCCCCAGCTTTCCTAGGTGGGCAAAAAGAGGGGGGGCGGGCCCCGGAAAACCGCCACAAAACATACCCCCTTTGGGGCCCCCACCCCCCGGGAAACCGAAAGGAGGGTTTCCCAAAAGATAAAACCCGTCACCCCCAAAGACCCCCCAAAGCTACTCCGGGTTCTGGAGAGGGGGAAAGGGACATCCCCAGGGATCCAATTTCCCCGGGAAACTACGCCAAAAAGCCAAGAACCTCAAAAGGGAATTTGGGTTGGGCCCCGGTATCCCTTTCCCCTAAACCCGGAACAAAAGGGGCCTGGGGGGAGAAAAACCCCAAAAGGGCCCAAAAAGAGGGAAAGGGGAAAAGGGAGGGGTTGGGGGGGAGGAGGGAAAAGGAAAAAGGGGGGAAGGGAAAGGGGGGGGGGGATTTTGGGGGGGAAATTTGGTTTTGGTCGAGGAAGGAACCGACAGGTCTGATTTCCCCAGACCAAGAGCCCCCTTCACCCCAACAAGGGGGCCCCCCCCTTGAAAAAGGCCCCCTGGGCAAAAAAAAAGAAATAAAGAAGAAAAGAAACTATTTTGAAAAAGGAGAAAAACCTAGAGTTTTGTATATTTTATATCAAAGTGGGATGTCCCATGAAGGGTGGGCCAAAATGTTTAAATAGGATAGCAAAAAATTTTCCCCGGGTTTTCTTTGCGTGTTTATGAAAACAGAAAAAAAAACCAAGCAAACCCCAAAACCCTCATGCAAAAAAATTAAAAGGGGGTTTTTGTTTTACATCAAACTGGCAGGGGCGGGGAAAATTTCTTCCCTGGGTGGGTTTCCCGTCAAAAACCCAAACCCACTACCTACTTAATATCTATCTTTAATTTTTTAAAGGGAAAGGGGGATGAATTTCACCAGTTCCTGTAACCGCCAAATTATTTTCACAGTCTTCAATATATCACTATTGAAATCCAACAAACCCTTTTTTGGTATAAAAATTAGGGACACTGATTTATACTTATTGGATTTTTCATTTAACCCCTTTGGAAAAAAAAATTTTATTGCATTGCACATGAAAAAAAGGAAAACTGTGGTATGATTACACCCAAGGGGAAAAAAGGAAAAACAGCTAAAGCAAGTCAAAAATCTTATTTATTGCGATCCCCCTTTTTAAAAGGACACTGTTTCCCGGGAAACCATAGCCTCATTGCTGAAACAGATTCATACTGTATTTTTTTCATTAAACCAAAAATTTTTACATTAAACAAAAAAACAAAAATAGGGGAAATCCGTCAAATGAGGTTACAGTGTATACTGTACTAAATACATGTACTGTAAAATTTTTTAGAAAGGGAAGTATGAAAACCAAATTAACTCTATTCCCGGTACACCAAAACTACATAAAAAATAAAGGAAATTACTTAAAAAGTATCGAAATCAAAAACAATTCAAAAAAACATATACTTTCTTATTATATATAATACGTATATAAAAATGGAACCTGATTTACGAGGGGGTCCCAACAATACAGTTTTTTCGAGATATTACAGAAGCCCCGGTTCCCAATTTTTTTTTCTCTGTGTTTTCAAACCAACATCCCAAGTTAAAGAGCAAATTTCCCCCACTTTCCCCCCCAACCCACAACTGGCACACCTCGCGGTTTGATATTTTGCTTCCCGAGTTTTTCAAGCCAAGATCCCCAGTAACAAGCGATTTTCCCCCCCCTTTCCCCCCCTACCCCCAAAAAAGCACACCCCCTGGTCCCATTTTTTTCTCTGGTTTTCAAACCAAATCCGAGTTAAAAGGGTGAGTTTTTCCCCCCCGGGTTCCCCCCTCAAAACCCCCAACTGGGCCCCCTCGCTTGTTTTTCTACCCATTTCATGCTTTTAAAACCATGGACATCAACCCCCTTTTTCTTCTCAGCAAATGTCTTTTTTTGGGGCTTACTTTTTTCTTTTGGACCCCCCCCCGGTTTTTAAAAAAAAAAAAATTTTGGGAAAATAACTGCACAAAATGCAAGCAAAACACAAGAGAAATGCTTCCACACGAAGTAAAACAGTGCACTGAGCCTTTGGGGGCATTTTGAAGCCCCCCATTATTATTATTATTATTTTTAATTTTTAGGGAACTGAAAAACCTTTAAATTGTTAATTTTAATAATAAAAATATGTAATTATTTTTTTTAGGGGAAATGGGGCCCCAGATCCAATTCCCTAAAATCAATGTAAAGTGTAAACATTAAGGTGTAAGGGAAATTAAAATATTAAGTTTATAGAAAAAGGACGAAAATGAAAAAAACTCCCCCAAGTTAAATTTTTGGTGTTTTTAGGGCCACTGACAGCATACCCGCTCTGCCTATCATTTTACACCCTCAACCTCTGCCAGCACCCCTGCCCCAAGGGAAGTTTATTTCTTTACATTGTCTATTATGTTTCAAATAATGTTTTATACAATATTTCTTATTTATAAAAACACTGTTTCAGTGTTTTCCTTATGAAACTAGTGATCTAGTGCAGTTAGCCTCACAAACACACCATTTTTTCTTATGATAAGAGCATGGGAAGATATAGTCAGAGCGGGAGCAGGAATGGCGTGCCACTACTAGTCACATAATGACATGTATTTTATTCATTCTAGAGTATACATCATGTTCCTATGTTATTTATATTGTTTATTATATCATATAAGATAACTGTGATAGATAAATAAGCTGTAGAGGTTGATATTAGTGTCATATTGAAGTATTCTGTTCTGCTCCCTAGAACAGGAATTTCGCCGGAATGGATTAATGGCACTTCAATTAATTTAAATGAGGAAAATTGATTTGATATACAAGAAAACTGAGTTATGAGCAAAGTCACGGAACAGATTAGACTCTAAGTCGAGGTTCCAATGTATATGTATTATACATATATGATAAATTGAAAATACAGTACCACAAAGTACATGAGTAAATATGTTTGAGATTTTATAAATAATAATTTGGCACAAAAAAACAATATCAGAATGAAATATATAAAGTAATTTGGGTACAAGAAAACATATTTGAGCAAAACAAAAAATTTCCCACTGTGCTTTGGATAACTTGAGTCTGCATTAATTTTTTTAATGCATTTTTAAAGAGGGGAAGAAAGAGAAATAAAAACCGAACATTGGATTAAAAAAAAAATTGACATTTGGACTTTAATGTGTGCATGCACATCATACCCAAGATAATTAGCAGGAAACTTAATCACAAAATACTATCTCAATACTACAGTATATACTGACTACATGGAGTATGGACTCATCCAAACTTGAAAAATATGCCTGCTATTCCATACTTTTTTTTTAACACTTTTCTTTTCTTGGCTACATTATTTGTCTTGGGGATGGGCTAAACCCATAAGGGTCATACAGTGCCTGGGGAATGAGAATGAGAGGTAATCAGGTTTGATGCAAGAGAGAGTAACTCCAATTCCTTGGATCAAGAGCCCTCACCAGCATTAAGGCATCTCCCCCCCATGCAAAGATTCCTAGGCTTTAGCCTCATCAGAGCAGTTGTATCACTAACAGGTGCAGTATTTAATTACTTTAACTAATTGGCATGTACACTGGCAAGCCCCTCTTGCTTTCCTCTTAGACAAAATATATACTGCTTTTATTAAAGAACATATACAAAAATATTTTTAAAGCTTGTCTTCAAAGTTATACTGACTAGCCTACAGAACTTTTTTATATATACCAGTAAATATTATGTGATCTGTCCAAGCTTTAGAGAAAATAAAGACATTTTAGACCTTTAATTCATTCACTTTCATGCATACACATGATACAGTACTCATATGAGCTATCTGAATTAATATCAAAAGAAAAAATTAAAATTCTCACTAATTGCAATTACCTTTCTTTCAAATAAAACTCCGGAAATTTAAAATAATAAAAAAATGCAAACGTAAATTTTAGCACTATAAATATAGTTCATTATAGTAACTGCATTCTGAATATAATTCTCACTGCTCAAAACCGCAACAGCCAAATGACGAGATAAAATAGATAATTGGTTAATATTTGTTAATGGCTTTTAACAAAGTAAACGTTTATCACCCAAAATTTCTAAGTGTGGTACAGGTTGGTCATCGCTAATCTAGCACAAATTCAGCTGCAAATTTCAAATCTCTGGGGTCGCCACACCAAACCCGCCAACTGTTTGGTGGCGCTACTT
>NW_026476312.1:0-7500 GCF_026875155.1 Cherax quadricarinatus
AAAAATTTTAAAATTTCATAAGGGGTATAAAATAACAAAATTTCTACACGTTTCTCATTTGACAGTTGGTTTTGAAGAGTGGACTTGCTGAAATTTGTGTGTGTTTACCATGGGAAAAGCGCAACATCTCGTCTTGCAGCTGGTAAACCGGATCACATCACCCTATTATATACCTTTATCGTTCAAGATTAATCGTGAAAGTTTTCTCTTTTTGGTTTATTTTTTTTCGCTGCGTGGATTTTTTTTTTATAAACTTTATAACAAAAAATTAATAACCGTCAAAAACCCTTTGCATGTGATCTGGGGGAACCTGAAAAAAATTTCCAAAATTATTAATTACCAATATGGGAACGAAATTATAACATTCATGGTACTGGTTTCTGGGGGCTGCTCTGATAAATAATATTATACAAGAATTGAGTGCATAAGAACTTCAAAATGAAGAAAGACAGAAAGAATGAGAAAAGGGAAACGTTGGTTGTAATAAAATACTATGGACAAAAGAGGAAGGGAAGGTGGCGGACTTCATTAACAGTGTCAGAGTTGTTCAATGTCAAATATTGTTTAACAAACACTTCTCATGCCCACACTCACTTCAGGGCACGAAGCATCACCTATATATAACTAGCACTTACCTTCTAAAAAATTATGAAGCCAATCACAAATAAATTTTCGCTGCTGTTTTTTTTTATTATTCTGCAGCGGGGTTTGTGACCGTGCTGCCCCAGATATTGTACTGATGAGGTACTTTTATATTTTTTTAAATGACTATATTATTATGAAATTTGTACATCTCGAAACTTTAGAGGTAATCGATTCGTAAAGAAAAAATTGGGTTACACTTAAATTTACAATGAACAAACGATTTTCCCACATTGCAAAGCATCTTACCTATCCGGTTTAAATTTTTTTTTTAGTTTTTTCCCAAAACCGAAGTGGCTATTTATTGTGCACCCCATATCCATCCTGGGACGGTACGCGAGAGAAAGGGGGATACCAAAACCTGGGAACTGGGCCCCCAAAAGGGGTTTTAACAGGAAACATATGGATTTATATCTACATTCTATATTCACTTCCTCTTCAAGGGGGGCTCCTGGCGTGGTGAAGAGGCTCGGGCTGAGGAATTAGCCCTATCGTTTTCTTCCCAGACCAAACCAAATTTACCCCCAATCTCCCCCCCCCATCCCATCCTCCCCATCCTCGCCCTTTTTCCTTTTCCCTCCTCCCCCCCCCCCCACCCCTCCCTTTTGCCCTTCCCTCTTTTGCCCTTTGGGTTTCCCTCCCACAGGCGCCTTTTTTCCTAGGAGAAAAGGATACCGGGTCCATCCCTTCCTTTGGGGTTTTTCTTAGCGGGGGCGTATTTGCCTGGAATCGGGGATCACCGGGGGATTTTCCCATCCCTCTCCGGTACCCCGGGAGTAGCTTTGGGTGTCTTTCGGGCGACGAGTGATCCGGAAGCCACCTTGGGTTCCGGGGGGGGTGGCCAAAGGGGAGGTAGCTTTGGGGTGGATATCCGGCCCCTCTCTTTTGCCCACCGAGGTACCCGGCAGATGTGAGGTTGCACCCCGGGTTTGTTAGTTTACTAGCAATGGGGTAGGAAGGCACGGGTTCCTTTCTGCATCGTGCTACTTGCGGGCTGAGGTCCTCTTGGGCGCGGAGGGAGATTCGGCCCCTTTCATTCCTCCTAGGACTACCCTCCCCCCCCCCCCCCCCTTTTTTTTTCTTTTTTTTATTTTTTTTTTTTCTTTTCTTCTTTCTTTTTTTTTTTTAAAAACAAAAAGAAAGAAAACCAACCATGGAGCCCCAGTCCATAACCTGGACCCCCCCCCCCCCGGCCCCCTTCTGGAACCCAAAACCCCGCCCTACCCCGCCTCGGTCTTTTCCCCCTTTTTAAAATTTTTCCCCAGTCTGTACCTATTGGGGGGTTTTTAGGTTGGTATGAGGTCGACTGACCCCTTTTCGATTTCTCGAACCTTCGCTCTCCTCTGACTATGCTCCGGCCTCTCCCCTCTAGGGTGCGCATTTTCAAATCGCCGACCCTTCCACGGTGGACCAACTCTGGTCCCACCCCCTAAACGCCAAACGACAATTACCTGCTGATGATACTTCTCCACCTTCTCGTTCTTCTCAAAACGACGACACGTCCTTCACTCCCTTTTCCCAAACCTCAGTTTCAGACGAACAGTGGACAAATTTTTCATTTTACCCCAAAACTTCCTCTACTGCCTATCTTTCTACCTAGAAATTGGAAAGGGCACTCCTATCCATTTTTGGAAAAGAATTTCTTTTCATGCTCTAAGAGCGGTACCGCATCATTACTTGCAAATGCACCCAGGCTCATAAGCCTCTCGCTTTCCCATTCGATACTGTTCCTGTCCTTTTGAAAAACATCATTCCCTCAATTCTTGTAGGGGTACCGCCCATTCGCCCCCATACCATAGTTAACGAAATTTCCAACATTGCCCTGCATTAGAACGCGGGAACCCAAGATCTCCCAATCCCAAGTTAGACACTTACTTCTTCCTGCCCGTGGGCGGAACGATACCCAAGCAATGGGGTCTTTAATTTTTTGACACCGGAACACCATCCCCCATTTTTAATACGGGGACATGGGTTTACAATTCGAAATGACCCTACCCCACAACAGTGTAAAAATTGCTGGCGATTTGGCCACCAGCGAAAAAATTGCAGATCATCCCCAAAATGCCCAGTCTGTGGTGCCGATAAACCTTTGTAATACGTCTTGCAATCGATCTCCCTCTTCCCCTTAACTTCATGAGGTCACCCTTCGTACCTCGCCGTTGCAGGTCATTTAAACGAGGGGGAAATCCTTTCCTCAAAGAGACAGAAGGTCTCCCTTTTGCCATGGCAGTTTCTCATCCCGCCCCAGGGAATCCCACGTTTTCTTATTCCCGTGTTTCAAAAAAGTCCCCCCACTTCTGGGATCCCATCTTCACACCCACCTCTTTGGTTTTCCTCTCCCTAATCACTCCTGTATTTAATCCTTTTTCTGTCCCCCGCTCAACGCCCCACTTCAAGCCTCATCTAATCTCGCTTCTTTTGAGTTCTCCTCACAACCATACGCGAGACCTCGTACGACAAAACCCCCTCCCAATCGTCCCTCTACTTCTCAAAAATCAAAAAAGGGGCCGTAACACTTCCCACCCCTCTTCCACCTCCTCATTTTACCCCCCTGTCCTGTCCCTATTTTTCCCCTTCACTGGCTCAGTTACAAGGGGAGAGGTTCACCTCCTCCCGTAATGTACCCCCTTCCCTTTTCCCTCCCAAATTTTTTCCTTTCTGCCCCCTCCCAGGTTCCTGCCCCCTCTGTCCCCCGCCACGCTTTTCCCAGTTCCCTCCATCCTTTTGCCCCCCCCTACCTTGGTACAGTCCAAACAGTTCCAAACTTTCTCATCCTCCCCCTACCCTTCCCAAAAATTTTCCCCATACGACATTTTGAAATTTCCCAAACACTTTAAGCAAACTCTGAATATATTGCAGAGACCAAACCATCAATGGACACTGATCCACCTTCCGCTCTTTCTCTCTCCTCTGCCCATCGCCAACTCCTTCTTCACAGCGCCCGTTCCTTCCTGCTTAAAAATTTTCCATGCCTCCGCACTGGACTTTTCTAACCCCTTTTATCTTAGAACCCTTCCCCGCGATTTCAAGTATCTTTATCATTGCCCAAACATGGCCTATTTACATGGGAAATACCGGCCCAGGGGTAATCGGGTGAGCTTCAATGTTTCCCCCATTGCCCCTGTTGGTGTTTTCTTACAGGAACCAAAATTACACTCTGCTGTTTTTTCTCACATCCAGGGTAAATTTTATTGTATTCTTCAGATCCTTTTCCTGAGGGATTTTTTAATAAAGTGCCCTTTTTCTCCGCACTGAAAATTCCGTACCATCACTATTTTTCATACTTCCTGATTACACAGCAGCCCTTCCACTTTTCAAGGTGGTATACCTCTGTTCTTTATATCCCTCCTTTTCGGGGATTATCTATTCCCGATTTTGCCCCCCTTGTTTCGTCATTACCGCCACCGATTCCCTTACTTGGTATTTTTAAGCCCACCATTTCCTCTGGGGGGGGCTCAAATGTATTCCCCTGGAATTCAGTTAAGCTTTTCCCCTTTCCACCCACCCCCTCCCTTTTTTAAAAACAGGTAATCACACCCATTTTGATCCCGACTCATACTCCCCCTCTTGCATCGATCTCTCAATCTCCTTCCTCCACCGCATTAGACTTTACTTTTGGGCTTTCCCCCCCGGGCTTACTGACAGTGATCTTTCCCAATCATTCTTACTTCCCCTTCTATTCGCCACCTCTTTGCCCCCACCTGGCAATTTAATCGGGGAAATTGGAACCCTTACTCACACCCAACTGTTTTAAAGAGGTTCCTTCTTCGTCCTCCATCGATGAGCTTTTCACCCTTCTCGTCCTCTGTTTTTACCGCAGCTTCTCATTCATACCCCAAACTTCGGGGGGCATTCTCAGAAATGGGGCCTTGGTGGGTCCCTGCTTGTGTTCGTGCAGTACATTTTTAAACGCGCTGCATGGGGGAGTACCGGACAATAGAACCACAGACGACCCTTGATTTTTAAAAAGAACGGCGATACTCGCCGTGTCACCGTGTGCTAAACGCACTTCTGGCGAGATTTTGTCCCACCATCACCTCGCTTCCCCTATGATGCAGTCTGGAAGAAAGTACGAAAACTGAGTGGGAAATATTCCCACCCGGCTCCTGTTTCTGCGGGTTGCCGGGGTTGTATACAAACCCACTAGATTTGCCAATGAAATTTGGGATCATCTGGTCCGTATTTTTTCAGGACTCCATCTATGCCCCTCATTTTCTTTCCTCAAAGTCTGCCAGAGAGTTAGCACCCCTTGGACTTTTCTTTTTCTCAGAGAAAACAGTATAATTGCCTTTTTACCTTCAAAACTGGGGGCAACACTCTCACTTTTTCGATATCGGGGAGCGGGCCCACGACTTATACGAGCTACAACATTTTTCATCAGTCACCCTTGCAGTCCTATTTCGCCTTACAATCTTTTTTGGTCACAAGGAGTTCTTTTCCCCACTGTGGAAAAACCCCCATTGTTCTCCCTTTTTTCCCCAAAAACCCGGGACTACGGGGCATGAAACCCCCAATCGTCCCATTCTCTTACCAGTGCAGTTTTTCAAAGTAATGGAACGTCATAAATAGCGGTTAGTGTGGTATTTAGAGAACATAACGTCTCTCCCTCGTCAAAAGGCTTTCGTAAGGGACGTTCTACCATAACCCCTTACTGTGCTTGGATACGTATGTTCTAATGCCTTTGCGAAAAACCCCTCATTTTATTGCCATATTTTTTACCTTGAAAAGGAAATATACACAACTTGAGGTATAAATTTTACCCAAGCCCCCTTAGGCCTTTCGAGGCAATCTACCATCCTTCCTTAAAACTTTTTAACTGACGTCATTTCCGTTTCGGGTTAAAAATGTGCTCTCCCCAGACTTTATCCAAGCTGAAGGTGCCCCCCGGGGTTTTTCCCCTGAGCACAACACTTTTTTCCTTGCTATTAATGATTTGGCCTCTATCTTCCATCAAATATTTGGTCATCACCTATTTTGATGACTTCGCTTTTGCCTGTGCAGGCCTACTGTCACCCCCTTTAAAATTTTTCTCTCCAACAGCAGTCGCCCGGTTTTTCCAAATTGGGGCCACCACACAGGGTTTAAATTTTCCAGGCCAAACCCACCAAACACTTTCACTAGACGCTCTTATCCCGATCACCTTTGTACCTCTATGGCCCCCGTACCCCGAACGTGAACAGCAAGTTTCTGGCCTCCTCTTTGATCGAGGTTATCCTGGAAACCTCACATTACCTCTCTAAAGGAAAACTTGTCACAGCTGGTAAACCTTCTTAAAACCCTTGCTCATTTTCGTGGGGAGCTATCGTCGAACCCTCCTCCCTACATTCCACCCTTATTTTACAAACTTTGATTATGGTGCCCAATCTATTCAGCGGCACTCCTGCTACTCTCTCTAGCCTTAACCCCCTTCATCACCAAGGATTACGTTTAACCTTGGTGCTTTTCGCTCTTCCCCGTCGAGAGCCCTATGCAAAGGGAAAGTTCCATCCTTATCCGATCGCCGGAGGGGCCCCTTGCCCGCCAAATATGTACGCTCTCATGATCTCCGCAATCCTTCCAATTATAGAAGGTCACTGATAAGTAGACATTCTTTATTGTTCGCCGCCCCCCTTACTCCTCCCTTCTCTCTTCCCTTCATTCGTCTTGTCTTCTCTTCAAATACCACTTTCATGTACAGTACATCTCCTTTCCCTACCCCCCGGGAATTCCAGTGTCGAGTCTTTTTTTTCTCCTCCCTTTCTCAAAAACCCAAATGTCTACGGTCGCTTCCCGCTCTCTTTTTCTTGACCCCTTTTATCTCATTCCATGCCATTTCTGTTTTACACAGATGGCTCTAATCTTCTGACGGCGTAGGATTCGCAGCAGGGTTTTTCCGGACAGCATCAACAAGGGGATTTACTATCTTTGGCTAGTATTTTTACTGCGAAATTTTATCCATCCACAGCACTTACCGTATTGCATCATTTCCTGTGCAACTTTGTGGGTTTTCTCAGACTCCCTTAGTGCTTTACAGGCTATACAAAAAAATTTTAACACCCACCCCTTATCCTCCTATCCAACTTTGACTACGCCGCATTTTACCACAAAAAGATATTGTTTTTTGTGGGGCCCCCGTCAGTTGACGTACAGGGGAATGAAAAGGGAACACTCTGCGCGGTCAGCATACATGACCTACCCGTTTCTTATAGAGGTATTCCTGTACGGACTATTTTGCTGTAATATCTTCCCCCCCTTCACACCCGTTGGCAACAACGTTGTCTACTATCCGGCAACAAAATTCAGTCTATTAAAACCCAGTTTAGGTTTTCTGGGCCCTCTTCTTATCACCATGTCGAGGTTGGGAGACTACTCTCTCCCTCTTCGCATTGGGCCCTACTCGCTTTCTATGGTATCCATGGAGAGGGGTCTTGCTCCCTCTGTGAGAATTGCCAAGCCCATTATCAGCAGCCACATTCGTTGGACTGCCCACTTTATCAACGACACGCAGAATTTACCTCTGTCGTCGTCTTCGCCCCGCTGCTCCTCTTTAACCCTTCCCCCTTTTCCCGATGGACCCCCCTTTCATCCACTCTCTCATTGACTTTTTGCAACGACTGACTTCACAAATTCTGATATTGCCCCTTTCTACTTTAATCTCTTGCTACCCTCTACCCCCGTACTATCCCCTGCCCCGCTGTTTTCTGTAACCTGCTGATCATCCCCCCTCCCTTCTGCCATCCAATTCCCTTGCTTCCTTCCCTACCCTGCAGCGCTGTATAGCCCTTGTGGCTTAGCGCTTCTTTTTTGATTATAATAATAATATAATAGTTCACTTATCTGTTTACAAGCAAATTTAGGAAATTTGCTTAGTATATCTGG
>NW_026476315.1:0-14788 GCF_026875155.1 Cherax quadricarinatus
ACCCACCTTCACACCCATAAGAGGGGTTGGTAAAACTATACTCTCATACATTCCCCCTTTGCCTCCAAGGAAAATTTCTTTGTCTCCACAGACCCTAAGTGCACACTCACTTTTTTTCCCCCCATCAATTCTATGATTCACCTCATTTTTCATAGACCATCCGCGACACTCCACTCCCAAATATCGGAATACGTTCACCTCCTCCATACTCTCTCCCCCAATCTGATATTCAATCTTTCATCACCTAATCTTTTTGTTATCCTCATAACCTTAACTCTTTCCTGTATTCCCCTTTTAAATTTTTCTTCTTTTGCACACCCTACCAAATTCATCCCCCAAATCTCTGCAACTTCTCTTCAGAATCTCCCAAGAGCACAGTGTCATCAGCAAAGAGCAGCTGTGACAACTCCCACTTTGTGTGTGATTCTTTATCTTTAACTCCACGCCTCTTCCCAAAGACCCTCGCATTTACTTCTCTTACAACCCCATCTAAAAATAATTAAACAACCAAGGTGACATCACACATCCTTGTCAAAGGGCCTACTTTTAACGGGGAAAAAAATTTTTCCCTCTTTCCTACATACTCTAACTTGAGCCTCACTATCCTCGTAAAAACTCTTCACTGCTTTCAGTAACCTACCTCCTACACCATACACTTGCAACATCTGCCACATTTGCTCCCCTCCACCCTGTCCATACGCCTTTTCCAAATCCATAAATGCCACAAAGACCTCTTTAGCCTTATCTAAATACTGTTCACTTATATGTTTTCACTGTAAAAAACCTGGTCCACACACCCCCTACCTTTCCTAAAGCCTCCTTGTTCACTGCTATCCTATTCTCCGTTTTACTCTTAATTCTTTCAATTATAACTCACCATACACTTTCCCAGGTACACTCAACAGACTTACCCCCCTATAATTTTTGCACTCTCTTTTATCCCCTTTGCCTTTATACAAAGGAACTATGCATGCTCTCTCCCAATCCCTAGGTACCTTACCCTCTTCCATACATTTATTAAATAATTTTCACCCAAACCCCTCCAAAACATATCCCCACCTGCTTTAACATTTCATCTTTATCCCATCAATCCCGGGTGAAGGGGTAGGAGAGTTTCAGTGGGGGAAATAAATGGGGTTAAATCTGGAGTATCTGAGAGAGTTAAAAGCAAAGGAAGGGTAGCAGTAATGTTAAATGATCAGTTATGGAAGGAGAAAAGAGAATATGAAATGTGTAAATTCAAGAATTATTGGATTAAAGTAAAGGGTTTGGGTGCGAGAAGTGGGTCATAATAAGCGTGTATGCACCTGGAGAAGAGAGGGAAAGCAGAGGAGAGAGAGAGATTTTGGGAGATGTTAAGTGAATGTATAGGACCTTTGAACCAAAGGGGAGAGTAATTGTGGTAGGGGACTTGAATGCTAAAGTAGGAGAAAATTTTAGAGAGGGGGTGGTAGGTAAGTTTGGGGGGCCAGGTGTAAATGATAATGGGAGCCCTTGATTGAACTTTGTATAGAAAGGGGTTTAGTTATAGGTAATACATATTTTAAGAAAAAGAGGATAAATAAGTATACACGATATAAAGTAGGGCGAAATGACAGTAGTTTGTTTTGGGTTATGTATTGGTAATAAAAGACTGTTGAGTAGACTTCAGATGTTAAAATGGTTTATAGAGGGGCCACAGATATATCAGATCACTTTCTAGTTGTAGCTACACTGAGAGTAAAAGGTAGATGGGATACAAGGAGAATAGAAGCATCAGGGGAAAAGAGAGGGGAAGGTTTATAAACTAAAAAGGAGGCAGTTAGGGTAAAATATAAACACTATTGGAGGATAGATGGGCTAATGAGAGCAAGGCAATGGGTCGAAGAGGTATGGGTAGGTTTAAAAATGTAGTGTTAGAGTGTTCAGCAGAAAATTTGGGTTACAGGAAAGTGGGTGCAGAGGGAAGAGGAGCGATTGGGGGAATGATGATGTAAAGAGAGTAGTAAGGGAAAAAAGTTAGCATATGAGAAGTTTTTACAAAGTAGAAGTGATGCAAGGAGGGAAGAGTATATGGAGAAAAAGAGAGAAGTTAAGAGAGTGGTGAAGCAATGTAAAAAAGAGAGCAAATGAGAAGTGGGTGAGATGTTATCAACAAATTTTGTTGAAAATAAGAAAAAGTTTTTTGGGGTGAGATTAACAAGTTAAGAAAGCCTAGAGAACAAATGGATTTGTCAGTTAAAAATAGGAGAGGAGAGTTATTAAATGGAGTTAGAGGTATTGGGAAGATGGAAGGAATAAATTTTTAGGAATTGTTAAATGTTGAGAAGATAGGGAAACTGTGATTTTTGTGTATAGGCAAGGAGGAATAACATCTTGTAGGAGTGAGGAAGAGCCAGTTGTGAGTGTGGGGGAATTCGTGAGGCAGTAGGTAAATATATATAAAAATATATATAAAATATTAATATATATATTATATATATATAAATATATATATATATTTTATAGTGTGTGTGTGTGTGTGTGTGTGTGTGTGTGTTTGTGTGTGTGTGTTGTGTGTGTGTTTTGTTTTTGTGTGTTTGTGTGTGTGTTGTGTGTTGTGTGTTTGTGTGTTGTGTGTGTGTGTGTGTGTGTGTGTGTGTGTGGGGTGTTGTGTGTGTGCGTGTGTGTTCTCGCTCGTAGAGAGAGGGGGAGAGAGAAGAAAGAGAGAGTAAGTACTTGTGAATCTTAGCGTATTATGGAAAACAAGAGATAAATACAAGAAAAAAGACATATAACAATTAGTAACAGTTTCCATACATGGAAACGTGAAGGTTTACTCGTGACAGTAACTTGTTCACCAAAAAAACGTTTAAAAGACACTTAAACTGCTAATAATCGATATATTAATAACTAATATGGATGCAATATAAATATAAATAGAACTCCGAATTGTTACTAGTTGGCCAGAGCTTCGTGGGTTAATAACTGTGGTAGTGAGGTCCTCTCGTCTAGGTAGTCTGCGGGTCAAGGCTGTCCAGAGATGTTACTGCTGGGCCGCAGATTTCTGCGTGTCCTCCCCATTAATAAGCATCTAAACTGTTCTCGTTGTTCTCTTGGGTTGTTGCCTCTCCCTTCGGTTGTTTGTCCTCCTCCTTCTGTTGTTGTCCTCTCCTTCGGTTGTCTCTCTCCTTCGGTTGTTGTCCTCTCCGTCGGTTGTTGTCCTCTCCTTCGGTTGTTTGTCCTCTCCTTCGTTTTGTCCTCTCCTTCGTTTTGCTCTTTCCTGTGTTGTTGTACCTCCTTGTGTTTGGTCCCGTCCCTTGTGTTGTTTTGTCTGGACCATGTGTTTGTTGTCTGGTCCTTGTGTTGTTGTCTGGTCCTTGTGTTGTTGTCCTCTCCTTGTGTTGTTGTCTAGTCCTTGTGTTGTTGTCCTCTCTCTCGGTTGTTGTCCTCTCCTTCGGTTGTTGTCCTGTCCTTCGGTTGTTGTCCTCTCCTTCGTTGTTGTCCTCTCCTTCGGTTGTTGTCCTCTCCTTCGGTTGTTGTCCTCTCCTTCGGTTGTTGTCCTCTCCTTCGGTTGTTGTCCTCTCCTTCGGTTGTTGTCCTCTCCTTCGGTTGTTGTCCTCTCCTTCGTTGTTGTCCTCTCCTTCGGTTGTTGTCCTCTCCTTGCGTTGTTGTCCTCTCCTTGTGTTGTTGTCCTCTCCTTGTGTTGTTGTCCTCTCCTTGTGTTGTTGTCCTCTCCTTGTGTTGTTGTCTGGTCCTTGTGTTGTTGTCCTGTCCTTGTGTTGTTGTCCTCTCCTTGTGTTGTTGTCCTCTCCTTGTGTTGTTGTCCTCTCCTTGTGTTTTGTCTCTCTTGTGTTGTTGTCTGATCCTTTGTTTGTTGTCTGTCCTTGGTGTTGTCTTCCTTGTGTTGTCTGGTCCTTGTGTTGTTGTCCTCTCCTTGTGTTGTTGTCTGGTCCTTGTGTTGTTGTCTGGTCCTTGTGTTGCTGACCTCAGGGAAGTGGTGAATGGTGAATATCCGAGGGGACAAGGATGGTCACCTGAAGCCATGGACCTGAGTGAGGCATTAATAACTTAATGATCTTCCCTTTCAGAACTTCAAGATCTTCGAGAACTTCAAGAACTTCAAGAACTGCAAGAACTTCGAGACCCTCAAAAACTTCACCCTTCACCACCATTCCATCACCCCATTCCTTCACCCTCACTACCATTCTATCAACCTCACCACCACTCAGTCACGCTCACCACCAGTTCATCACCCTCACCACCAGTCCATGATCTTCACCGCCAGTCCATCACCCTCATCAAAAGTCCATTACTCTCATCACCAGTCCATTACTCTCACCACCAGTCCATCACCCTCACCATCAGTCCATCACCCTCACCACCAGTCCATCACATTCACCAGCAGTCCACCCTCAACACCAGTCCATCACCATCACCACCATTCCATCACTCTCACCACCAGTGCATCACCCTCACCTCCAGTCCATCACCCTCACCACCAGTCCATCACTCTCACCACCAGTTCTTCACCATCACCACCAGTCCATCAGCCTCACCATCAGTCCATCACCCTCACCAAGAGTTCACCACAATCGTCAATCGTTCGTCACAAGCGTGAGGCGTTGATCACAATCGTCAGTCGTTCATCACAAACGTAAGTCGCTCATCACAATCGTCAGTCGTTCGTCACAATCGTGAGTCACTCGTCACAATCGTCACAGGTTCATCACCTTCACCATCAGTGCATCACCCTCCCCAGCAGTCCATAAATCTCACTACTAGTCAATCACTCTCTCCACCAGTCCATCACCATCACCACCAGTCCATCACCCTCACCACCAGACCATCACTCTCTCCACCAGTCCATCACCATCACTACGAGTCCATCACCTTTACCACCAGTCCATCACTCTCACCCCCAATTCTTCATCCTCACCACCAGTCCATCACCAACAACATCAGTCCATCACTCTCACCACCAGTCCATCACCATCACCACCAGTCCATCACACGTACCTCCAATCCATCACCCTCACAACCAGTCCACCACTTTCACCAATCCATCACCCTCACCACCAGTCCATCACTCTCACCACCAGTCCATCCCCCTCACCACCAGGCCATCACACTCACCACCAATCGATCACCCTAGCCACCAGTCCATGACCATCACCATCAGCCCATCACCCTCACCATCAGTCCATCACCCTAACCACCAATCCATCACTTTCACCAATCCATCACCTTAACCAGCAGTTCATCACCCTCACCACCAGTCCATCACTCTCACCACCAGTCCATCACTCTCACCACCAGTCCATCACCCTTACCACAAGTCCATCACACTCACCACCAATCCTTCACCCTCACCACAAGTCCATCACCCTCACCACCAGTCCATCACTTTCACCAATCCATCACCTTCACCAGCAGTCCATCACCCTCACCATCAGTCGATCACTCTCACCACCAGTGCATGACTCTCACCACCAGTCCATCACCCTCACCATCAGTCCATCACACTCACCGACAAAGCATCACCCTCACCACCAGTCCATCACCCTCACCATCAGTCCATCACACTCACCGACAAACCATCACCCTCACCACCAGTCCATCACCCTCAGCAGCAGTCAATCACCACCAGGAAATCACCTTCACCACCAGTCAATCACCCTCACCACAGTCAGTCCGTCACTATCACCTTCAGTCCGTCACTATCACCAACAGTCCATCACTCTCACCACCAGTCCATCACTCTCATCACTAGTCAATCAGCCTAACCACCAGTTCATCACCCTCACCACCAGTCCATCATCCTCACCGCCAGTCCATCACCCTCACCACCAGTCCATCACCCTCACCACCAGTCCATTACTCTAACCAACAGTCCATCACCCTCGCCACCAGTCCATCACCCTCACCACCAGTCAATCACCCTAATCCTCAGTCCATCACCATCAACACCAGTCCATCACCATCACCACCATTCCATCACTATCCTCAACAATGTCATCACCTCACGCCAGTCCATCCCCCTCACACCCAGTCCATCAGCCTCACACAGTCAATCGCCCTCCACCAGTGTTCTCTCACAATGGTAACGTTCGCGTACACAAGCGTCAGTCGGTCATCACAATCGTCAGTCGCTTCTTCACAATAGTTCGTCGTTTTGTCTCAATCGTCAATCGTTCGTCTCAATCGCCTAGTCGTCTTCAAATGTCCAGTCTTTCACCTTGAATCATTCAGTCGTTCATTCACAATCGTCAGTCGTTCATCACATGCGTCAGCCGTTCATTGCAATCTGTCAGCGTTCATCAAGCGTCAGTCCGTTCATCGCAAATCGTCAGTCGTTCATCACAAGCCGTCAATGTTCATCACAATCGTTCAGTTCGTTCGTCTCAATCGTCAATCGTTAGTTCAATCGCCAGTCGTTCTCTCAATGTCGTCTTTCACCAGAATCATCAGTCGTTCATCACAATCGTCAGTCTTCATCAAAGCGTTCAATCGCTTCATCAACAATTCGTCAGTCGTCGTCACAATCGTCAGGTCGTTCATCACAAGCGTCAGTCGTTCTCCTCAATCGTCAATGTTCATCACAATCGTCAGTCGTTCACATCAATCGTCAGGGTCGTTCCATCACAATCGTCATGTGTTCATCATAATCGTTAGTCGTTTCATCACAATCGTTCAATCGTTTCGTCACACTTGTCAGTTGCTCATCACAATCGTCAGTCGCTGTCACAATTTCGTCGCAGGTTCATCACCTTCACCACCAGTGCATCTCCTTCCCAATCAGTTCCATAACTCTCATCACAGTCCATCACTCTCTCCACCAGTCCATTCACCCATTACCACGAGTCCATCACCTTCACCACCAGTCCATTCACTCCGCACCACCGAGTCCACACTCTCACCCCTATCCAATCACCTTCACACCACCAGTCCCATCCACTCTCGCCACCAGACACCCACACTCTACACCCCCAATCCATCACCCTCACCACCAGTCCATCACCAACAACATCAGTACTCACTCACATGATAACCAGTACATAAACTATCACCACCAGTCCATCACACCGTACTCCTCCACCACTCTCCACCAATCATCACCCTCAACCACCATTCCATCACTCTCACCTCCAGTTCATCACTCTCGCCACCGTCCTTCACACTCCTCACCCTAACCTTCAGTCCATCACCCTCACCACCAGTCCTTACCCTCACCACCAGTCTACACTCTAGAACCAGTCAATCTACCACCAGGCAATCACCCTCACAAACAGGTCAATTCACCTTTCAGGCCAACCTCTCACCACCAATCCTCACACTCACCGCCAATCCATCACCCTCAACACAAGTCTATCACCCTCAGCATTAGTCCATCACCCTAACATCATTCCATCACCCTCACCACCAGTCCTTCACCCTCCACATCCGTCCATCACCCTCACCATCAGTCCCCATCACCTCACCACCAGTACTTCACCTTCACGACACCTCCTACCACCCTCACCATCAGTCCTTCACCCTCACCATAAGTCTTCACCCTCACATCAGTCCTACACCCTCACCATCAGTCGTCACCCTCACCACACTCCACTTTTACCACAAGTCGTTCACCCTCTCCACCAGTTCACTCACCCTCACACCAATCTATACCCTCACCACCAATCCATCACCCTCACCAACCTGCTCCCACTAGTTAATCACCCTCAACCACCAGTTCTTCACCCTAACCCAACGTTATCACCCTCCCCAACAGGTCCACCCTCACAACAGTTCCCACCCTCAACCACCAGTTGGTCACCCAAAACGCCAGTCCATCACCCTCAACCACTATTCCAACACTCTCAACACCAGACAAGTCACCCTACACACCAGTCCACACTATCAACACTAGTCCTCATAACCATCACCCCCCCCAGTCAGCACCCTCACTAATAGTCCACACCTTCACCACAGTCGCATAAATCTCTCGCCGAAATCGGTTCACCCTCATCACAAGTCCATCACCCTCACCTCTCCGCCAGTCCTACAATCTCACCAACAGTCTCCGTCACTCTCACCGCCAATCCTCACCCTTACACCACTCCGCATAACCCTCATCACCAGTCCATCACCCTCATTAGCAGTCCATCACAAATCAATCCCACCACCATGCACAACAATTCATACTCACCACATGATCCAAACAAATCACACTTCCAGTCATCAACCGACTCCACAGTTCACTCACCTCCAGTCCATCACCCTCACCACCAAGTCCATCACCTACACCACCAGTTCATCACAATCACCACCAGGTCCTCGCCCTCGCACCAGACCATCCTCACCACCAGCTCCATCACCCTCAGCACCAGTCCATCACCCATCACCACCAGTTCGACCCTCAACCACCAGTTCATAACCCTCACCACCAGTCGATTTCACCACAGTTTATCACCCTCACAACAGATAGTCACCACTCACACCAGTCCATCACCCTCATCAAAAGTCCATCACCCTCACACCTCTCCGCCAGTCCTACCACTCTCACCAACAGGTACCCTCACTCTCACAACCAATCCATCCCCTCACCACATGTCCATCACAATCACCCTCACCACCACTCCATCACAATCATCCTCACCACTGTCCATCACACTTCAATCACATCACCAAACTCCATCACAATAATCCTCACCACATGTCCAACATAATCAATCTCCCATCAGTCCATTTGTAAACACTACCAGTCCCTCACCCTCACCACCAGGTCCATCACCCTCACACCCAGTCCATCACCCTCACCACCAGTGTTTCACCTTTTCCACCTTCCAATCACTCTCACCAAACAGTCCAAACAACCCTCACCACCATCAGATCACCCTCACCACCAATCCATTCACCCTCACCACCAATCCATTTCCCTCCCACCGTCATACACCTTAAATAACAGTCAATTATACTCACACAAATTCTTCACCTCAACTCCAGTTCCACATCACCCTCAACTTCAGTCCATCACCCCACCACCAATCCATAATCCTCACCACCTGTCCACTTCATCACAAGTTCATCACCATCACAATCAGTCAAAACCCTCACACCAGTTCATCACCTCGCCACCAGTCCACTCTCACTACCAGGTCATCACCCACAACCACCAGTTCGTCACCACCACCGATGGAAATTCTAGAAATGGGAGGCATATAGACGAATTGGAGAAAGTGAATTCATAGTAGGTACACTTCAGCTGGGGAGCACAAGATATTCATTGCAGTGATGTTTAATCACCGCACAGAACACTGCAGGAGGCCAAGAGAGGGAATCTGAAGAGAGCAGCAGAGCAATGGCTGGACACACTGGCTAAGGTGGCACGAAAGTGCTCACTCGAGCAGAGCATAAGTTGATGGTTACTGGGACGATTTCAACCACAGGGAGATTGGATAGGAAAAACCTGGAGCAACACGGGGGCTCCCGAAACATGGAAGAACATAAGATGTTAGTTGTGGTACAGGAAAACCTCATGAAACCAAATGTCAAGGGACACTACCAGAGTGAGAGGGAAGGACGAACCAGCAAGTCTGGAGCTTGTGTTCCCCTGTGAGCTTTGTGAAAATACGCTTGTTTCTGTGCTTTTGAATACATAGTAGAGATACAAGTGGAGAGGGTAACAGGAAAGTTGACATGGGGGAAAAGCCAGACTATAAAAGAGGGGGACTACATAGGTTTGAGGAACTTCCTGCAGGAGGATCCAGGATAGTGAGGACAGGAGCTGGAAGGAAAGTCAGTAAACGAAATGATGGAATACGTAACAACAAAATGCAAGGAGGCAGAGGAAAAGATTTGATACCTGGGCAAACAGAAAATATAAGGAAGACCAGAAACGAGCCCCTGGCCTACTCGACGGAGTAAGGAGACAAAAACTAAAGTGCAACTAAAAAATGGAAACAAAGTACAGAAGGAATAGTAAACAACATGAAAATAGGGAGATTAGTCGCAGGAGCCAGGAACGAGTACCGCAAGGTAAGGAGATATGAAAATAAACATAGCACCGAAAGTCAAGTCTGACCCGAAAACTTGTTGTATTGCCACAACAGGAGGAAGACAACAGTCAAAGGGAAAAGGTTGATGAGGCTAGGACAGAAGGTGGGGAATTCAAGGAAACGATCAGGAGGATGTGAAAAGCAAAAAAACAGAAGATTTAAGGAAGAATTTTAAGTAGAGACAGGAACGGGCTCTGGGAAAGACAGCACAGAGGGAAACTCAAACAGGGAATATACCAACAAAGGTGTTGGCATGGATCATTCGAGCAACGGAGGAGGAGATGCAGAAGGTTGCTGCCATGTGATCATGATACATAAAAAGCGATAGGAGCCGGACAACATCTTCCGGGGGTCCTAGGGAAAGAGCAGAGACGCTGTGCATGCAATGAACACAATCTTCAATACATACCTTGAAAATGGGCAGGCTACCTGAGATATGGAAGACGGCAAATGTAGTCCCCTATTTTAAGAAAGGAGACAGAAAAGAGGCAATAAATACAGACCAGTGTCTCGACATACTAAAGTATGCAAAGTCATGGAGAAGATTATCAGGAGGAGAGTGGTAAGAGCACTGCGAAGGAAATAATATAAATGACAACCAGCCTGGATTCATCTCATGGAAGGCTAAATCCTGTGTCACAAACCTTCCTGGAGTTTTATGACAGGTACAGAAGAAGTAAGACACGGAGAGAGCCGGGCGTGGGTGGATGCATTTTCCTGGACTGCAGGAAGGCCTTCGACACAGTTCCTCACAAGAGGTTCCTCAGTGCAGAAGCTGGGAGAACAGGATGTATAACAGGGTGGGCACTGCAATGGATCAGAGAATACCTGCAAAGAGGCAACAACGAGTCATGGTACGTGAAGAGGTTTTATCACAGTGGGCGCCTGTGGACGGAGCGGGCTGTCCCACAGGGATCAGTTCTGAGACCAGTGCTATTTTTGATATTATGTGATGACATGATGGAAGGGTTAGAGTCAGAAGTGTCCTTTCCGCGATGATGTGAAGTTGATGAGAAGAATTAAATCGGATGAGGATCAGGCAGAGGACTACAAAGATCGTGGGACAGAATGGATCCATGTGGTCCAAAACTGGCCTCTTGAATTCAACCTTGCCCAAATGCGAAGTCATGAAGATTGGGGGAAGGGCAAAGAAAAAAGACCGCAGCAGGAGTATAGGTAGGGTAGACAAAAAGACTGGAAACCTCTCTCAAGGTGAAAGAGAAAGATCTTGGCGTGGACCATTAACACGAGCACCACGGTCTCCGGAGGCACATGTTAACCAAATAACTGCTGCAGCATACGGCGCCTGGCAAACCTGCGAATAGCGATTCCGATACCTTATAAGGAATCATTCAAGACACTGTACACGGTGTACGTCAGGCCCATTTACTGGCAGTATCGCACCTTTTTGGAACCCACACCTGGTCAAAGCACGTCAAGAAAAATTAGAGAAAGTTACAAAGGTTTGAAACAAGGCTAGTTCCAGAGCTCAAGGGAATGTCCTAGGATGAGAGGTTGAGGGAAATCGGAATGACGACACTGGAGGAGAAAAGGGGTTTAAAGGGGAGACATAAAAACGACATGCAAGAAAACTGCGTGGAATAGATAAGGTGGACAGAGACAGGATGCTCCGTGAGGGGACACAGATAAATGGGTCAAAATTTGGGAATGAAGATTCAAAACGACTCACAGGGATGTTAGGAAGTATTTCTTCAGTCACAGAGTCTTTCAGGAAGTGGAATAGCCTAGCAAGTGACGTAGTGGAGGCAGGAACCATACGAGGTATGACAAAGCTCAGGAAAAGCAAAAGATAGGACCTAGTAGCAAATCAGTGAAGAGGCTGGGCAGGAGCTGAGTCTCGACCCTGCTACCACAATTAGGTGAGCACACACACACACACAAACACACACACACCACACACCCCACACACACACACAGATAAGGAGGGAAGCCCAGCGATAGTACAAAAAACAGCATAGCGTCGAAAGTCAAGTCTACCCGAAACTGCTGTATAGCCACAAAGGAGAAAAAACAACAGTCAAAGATCAGGTAATCAGGCTGAGGAAAGAAGGTGGGGAGCTCACAAGAAACGATCAAGCGGTATATGAGGAGCTCAAAAACGAGATTTAGGAAGTATTTAAAGTAAAACCAGGAAGGACTCTGGGAAGACAAAACAGGGGAGGACACCAAGAAGGGTTATACTAACAAGTGTTGGATGAAATACACACAAATGAGGAGAGGTTTAAGAAGCTGCTAAGTAGCCTTAATACCTCAAAGTCGGTGGGACCGGACATCTCTCCGTGGGTCTTTAAAGAGGGAGCAGAGACGCTGTGCCATTAACCACAATTTTCAACACATCCCTTGAAACTGGACAACTGTCTGAGGTATGGAAGACGGCAAATATAGTCCCCATTTTTAAGAAAGAAGACGGAAACGAGGCGCTAAACTATAGACCAGTGTCACTGACGTGTGTAGTATGCAAATCCTGTGTCACAAACATTCTGGAGTTTCATGACAAGGTAACAGAAGTAAGACACGAGAGAGAGGGCTGGGTTGATTACATTTTCTTGGGCTGCAAGAAGGCCTTCGACACAGTTCCTCACAAGAGATTAGTGCAGAAGCTGGTGGATCAGGCACGTATAACAGGAAGGGCACTGCAATGGATCAGAGAATACCTGACAGGGAGGCAACAACGAGTCATGGTACGTGATAAGGTATCACAGGGGGTTTGCCTGTGACAGGCGGGCCCAAAGGGGTCAGTCCTAGGAGCAGTGCTATTTCTGGTTACTTTGAATGACATGACGGAAGTGTCCCTGTTCGCAGATGATGTGAAGTTGATAAGGAGAATTAAATCGGATGAGAATCAGGTAGGACTTCAAAGAGACCTAGACAGGTGGACACGTGGTCCAGCAACTAGCTTCTCGAATGAAAACCCCGCCAAATGCAAAGTCATGAAGATGGGGGGAAGGGCAAAGAAGACCGCAGTCAGAGTACAGGCTAGGTGGCCAAAAACTGGAAACCTCGTTCAAGGAGAAAGATCTTTGGGTGAGTATAACACCAAGCACGTCTCCGGGAGCACACTTAAAACCAGATAACTGCTGCAGCATATGGGCGCCTGGAAAAACCTGAGAAAAAACATTCCGTACCTTAGTCAGGCCCATACTGGAGTATGCAGCACTATTTTGGAACCCACATCTGGTCAAGCCCCGTCAAGAAATTAGAGAAAGTGCAAAAGGTTTTTGCAAAAAAGGAAATCGGCCTGCCCAAAACTGGAGGACAGGAGGTTTAGGGAGATCTGTAACGACATACAAATACTGCGTGGAATAGATAAGGTGGACAGAAAACAGGCTGTTACAGAGAGGGGACCCATTAAATAAGGGGTCTCAATTGGAAGTTGAAGACTCGAATGAATCAAAGGGATGTTAGGAAGTATTTCTTCAGTCATAGAGTTGTCACGAAGTGGAATAGTGAGGTACTGGAGGCAGGAACCATACAAAGCTTTAAGACGAGGTATGATAAAGTTTATGGAACCCTGGAGAAAGAGGAGCTAGTAGCGATCAGTGAAGAGGCGGGGCCAGGAGCTGAGTCTCGACCCCTGCAACCACAATTCATTGAGTACACACACAAACACCCTCACACCCAGCCAACTACCCCGCCACTTACCCACCTGGGAAAGTGAGGGAGTTCATCTGAGGGGACACAGACGGACTTCTGGACACTACGGACTAGGGAAAGTACCAAAACAACCGGGAGTGGTAAGTGTGGAAGGGTTGTCATCCGGAGGCCCACGGATGGAGACCTGGAAGCATAAACCACACCTGACTATGACCACACATGACTATGACCACACCTGACTATGACCACACCTGACTATGACCTCACCTAACAAAAACCACACATCATAAGACCAAATCTCACTACGACCACACCTCACTATGACCACACCTCACTTCAACCACATCTCACTACGAACCACACATCACTGTATATGACCACTCCTGGGAAGCATCTGAGGGGACACAGATAGACATCAGTAGACACGACAAGGAAGCACCCAAAACAACTGTAAGTGTTGACATCCGTGAACCCACGGATGGAGACCCGGAAACATGAACCACAACTGACTATGATCACATCTAACTATGGCCACACCTCACTTGACTATGACATCACCTAAACTATGACCTTCCCAAAATGACTATGACACACCCCCACTATACTTAGGTTTTTCTCAAGTTTGTTGACAATGTAAAAATAAAATAACTGAAATCAACCTGCTTGTTTAAGAAACTCGTTCGATGGTTTATAATTCACTCAAAAAAAAATTTAAATCTATCTGTTAAAAAAAAGAGAAAGAAATAAAAACTAAAATCATATTAACACATATAAACAGAACGAAAACAGATAATAACTACTGCAATAATTTAACTGTTTATTGACAATGTTGAAAAGACATAAGATAAATCAAGACATAATGTTATATGAACAAATATATTGTTATTTTTGAAGAAAATTTGGATAATTAAATTTGATTTTTTCCCAAATTTTGGAACTTGTGGTTGTTTTTTTGGTACATAAATACTTAATTCTGGGTCGAACATTAGATAAACACACACAGATAAACACACGGATAAACACACACGGATAAACACACACAGATAAACACACGCGAATTTCATCATCAACTGAAAGGAGACGATTTCTGTTTAGTTCTGATATTTGTTAAAAAAAGAAAAAGTTGCTGACACTTGTAAGAAGTTGAAAACTGCAACAATATTTTCTTTCCTTTTATA
>NW_026476316.1:0-10237 GCF_026875155.1 Cherax quadricarinatus
ACAAATACAGACTAAAAGGGAAAACAAAAATGGCTATATTTGACAGTTCCTTCCCTGATTAAAATTTGATTAGGAAAACCGGGTTCTGGAACAGGAAATCTTCGCGACGATGTGTTTTTGGGAAGTTTCCCTAAGCCATCATCAGGGGGTTTTCTCGTGCCCAAAAAAAGTTTTTCGGTTTAACCAAAAACAGTTACTAGAAAATCATACATAGCACTTGTGTAAAAAACCCTAGGTTAACCAAAAAAGTCAGAGTGAATTATTTCCAGTAAACTACATTATTTGAAACGTAAAAAAAAAATTATTATTATTTTTATTTAATGTGGAGAAATTTTTCCAGGAGGGGGGGCATCACCCCCTTCACTGTTTTCAGCCCTGAGGGGGGGGGCCCAGCCCTCTCAAAGGGGAAACATTTTGTTTATTTTCCACTAAGTAATTAAAAGAAATGTTTAACAAGCGTGTCCCTTCATATCAGTGACTTCTTTGAAGAGCCCAGGTTGCAACAAGTTTGAGTTAACGAGTGTAAAAAATCTCTGTACCACAACGGGAAAGGGTTTTAAAATTTCTACCTCACTTTATTCACAGGGGGGCTTTTGAACCTAAGTGTTTGAACATATCAAAAAATAAGTTTTGGGTTTTGCAAATTGTTACTTTGGAAGGAAGGAAAAACTCTTTTCACGTTCCTTTTGTGGAGAGCCCCCGGGGCAAGCGGGCCCAGCGGGGGGGGCATGGGGGGTAGATTCCTTTTAGCTTCGGGGCAACTCATGTTTCACACTTAAAACAAAGACTATAGTGATGCACTTTTTGTGCAAAAAAGAACCAAAAGGGGAACAGCAGAACACTTCAGAAAAAGTGACAACGGTCATTAGTGTTTGATTTAAATAATAAAAAATACTTGACAAACAGTGTTTAACAAAGTGTTGTGATCCGAGGAGTGTATTGCAACATTTTTCAAAGAACACATCTTTCAATCAAGACAGCAATAACCGATTTAAACCGGTCATACAAAACCCGGCGTTGAATACATGATAGGGGTAGGCGGCTGCGCAGCGGATATCCATTTCATTTTTTTTTGATGTACCATTACCCATTTATCCAGGGCCCTCGAGCCCCACCAATACATTCCAAAATTTTTGGGGTTTTAAAAAAACCCCCCAAAATTTATCAATTAATTTCCCTTACAGCCTAATGTTGTTTTAAAATTTCCCCCTAATTGGCTTAATTAATTTTTTTTTTTTTTATTTTTTTTTTAAAATAAAATTAATTTTAAATTAAAAAAAAATTTTTTTATTTTTTTTTTTGGGGTTTTTTATTTTTTTTTTTTGGGGTTTTTTAAATTTTTTTTTTTTTCCAAAATTTTTTCCTAAAAAAAAAATTTTTTTTTTTTTTTTTTTTTTTTTTAAATTTTTTTAAATTTTTTTTTTTTGGTTTTTTTTTTTTTTAATTTTTTTTTTTTTTTTTTTTTTTTTTTAAAAATAAAAAAATTTTTTTTTTATTTTTTTTTTTTTTTTAAATTTTTAAAAAAAAAAATTTTTTTTTTTTTTTTTTTTTTTTTTTTTTTTTTTTTTTTCTTTAAAATTTTTTTTTTTTTTTTTTTTTAAATTTTTTTATTTTTTTTTTTTTTTTATTTGTTTGTTGTAGGGGAAATAAATTATTTTAAAAATTTTTTTTAAATTTTTTAAATTTTTTAAATTTTTTATTTTTTTTTTTTTTGTCTGTATGGCCAAAACTCCACAATTAACCCCTATTATGAGAACGTTAACAGCATCAAAAGACGTGGTTTAGTCTGGAAACGCCTCTTGAAGGATATACTGTTAATTGGATCGTTCAGTTTTTAACACTTACAGAGGTTGCACTTCTTTTACGAATTCTTGCTATGGTTTTTCACAAAGGTATTTGATACGGTGGACCAAGATAAAAAAAAATACGATTTTGTGTATATGGACTCAGTAACGTGTTTGATAGAGATCAAATTAGAGATGTTGAATGAAATAACAGCATTTAGTATAGTATGAGAATGTCTGGCCCAGGAATCATGGCTGGCAGATTAGACAATATTGTGCTTTAAAGAGCTAAAAGTTACAACCACCGTTGACTGGAACAAAATACACACAACCCAAACATCGGAGAATAAAAATTATGTGGACGTTTTGGTCTGACTTAGAACATTAAAACTATCAAATAGCCCAAGTCGGACCGAAAAGTCGTTATAAGTTTAATTTTCTACTATATGGGTTTTATTTGATCATTGTATCTAAATTGGGAGAAATCAGAATGGGGACAGTAACAAATTCTTTATACAGTAATCCCTATGTATTACATAATATCGGGTAAAGTTTTTGTTGGGATTCCCAGCTGGAGTTGTTAGCTGGACGGGAACACTAGAGTAATTTATAATATTAAGGTGAAAGCTTAATACGTAGTGTAACACGTATTTGATAACTAAACATGCTTTAGTTATCAAAATAAAAGCATTACAAATGATCTTTACGGGGCGAAGGGGATGAGACGACCCAACACAAGGACTGGCACAGGATGAGAACGACCCAACACAAGACTGTCACATAGGATGAGACGACCCAACACAAGACTGGCACAGGATGAGACGACCAACACAAGAATGGCACAGGATGAGTCGGACCAGCACAAGATGACACAGGATGAGACGGATACCCCCAACACAAAACTGACACATAGGATGAGACGACCCACCCACAAGATTGCAAAGATGAACTGACCACAAACAAGACTGGACACAGATCGAGACGACCCACAAACAAGACTGACACAAGATGAGACGGAACCACAACAAAGATGACACAGGATGAGTCGATAATCAGTCACAAGACTGACATAGGATGCAGAGACACACCCACAAGATGACACAGGATGAGTCGATCATCTTAAGATTGACACAGGATGGGACACGACCCACCACAAGACTGATTCAGAATGAGACGACCCACACAAGACTAACACAGGAATGAGACGGACCCACCACAAGGACTGAAAAGGATGAAAGGACCCATTCCCCATCACAAGACAGACACACAGCATGGACGACCTACACAAGATGGACACAGAATGAGACCGACCCCACCAAAGATCCCCCCCCCCCCCGACAAAGGATGCACGACCCACCCACAAGACTGACACACCAGGATGAGACGGAACCCACAACAGATTGAACACAGGAAGAGACGACCCCACCACTATACTGATTCAGAATTGAGACGGACCCACACAAGACTAACACAGATGAAGAGACCCACCCAAGACCTGAAAGGATGAGACGACACACACAAGACTGACACAGGATGAAAACGACCCATCCACTATACTGATTCAGAATGAGACGACCCACCACACGACGACAAGAATGAGACGATCACCACACGACTGACACAGAATTGAGACGACCAGTACAAGAATGACACACAGGATGAGACGACCCACAAGATGCGACACAGGATGGAGGACGACCCATCACAAGACTGACACAGGATAAGACGACCCACCACAAGATTCACACAGGATGACACGGCCCACACAAGATGACACACAAGGGGATTGAGACGACCCACAGAAGACTGACACCAGGATGAGACGGACCATCACAAGACTGACACAGGATGTAGTCGACCCACCACAAAACTGAGTGAATAAAGCTCTGAACGGTACTCACAGAAAATGCTGTAAATGATTTGTATGTGAGAATGAATAACATTTATCAAAGAATTTCAGGCACATCAGGACTGGAACAATTCTATAATATCAAAACTGGAGGATGAAAGTGTCTGACCATTGCGTCTTTCAGAACATATTCCATGTCCTAGGGGTTGCTTGACAGTGATATATAGAATACAGTGGACCCCCGGTGTCTTTAACGAACTTTTTTCATTCCAGATAGTAGTATGTTCAGGTGCCAGTTACTGGACCGAATTTTTTCCATAAGGGAATTTTGTGAAGTGATTAGTCCATTCAGACCCCCAAACATACACGTACAAACGCACTTACATAAATACACTTACATAATTGGTCGCATTTGGAGGTGATCGTTAAGCGGGGGTCCACTGTAGTTTAGTTTATCTACTCAAACGCTCTGATACCAAGTGATTACGACACCCTTTTTTAAGGCCAGACATTGACCATTGAGTAGGTGTCAAGTTATAGAAACAATATTCTGTGTGTACCCCTGAGATGGCTGTGCAAAAATACCTCTGGGGACCTTTCTGCCGACGTCGGCTACTGTGGGTATTGATACAGCTGTACAAGAATGGTAAACAGTACCGAGAACATGAAGAGTTATACACATGTACAATATCTGGGTATCTTTGTAGACGTCTACAATAAAGATACCAAGATGTTGCATATGTGTTTAATTCTTATTATTATTGACATAACTATAAACCTGATAGCGAAAACGTAGTAGTTTAATAACTTAAGTTTAAATGAGATCCAGAATTTAATGTAAGTTTGTCAAAATCATTCTGATGAGTGAGGATGAGTGAAACATGAACAATACTTGAACATATTTATTACTGAACGTTTCGCCTGCACTAAGGCTTCTTAGTCGAATACAACATGGAGACAGTGTATGTAATTTTAAGTGATCGGTCTGACCTCACCAACCCCCCGGGTAGGTGGTCAGTCCCTCAAGTCTACTGAATAGGCATGCGGCCAGACCTTATATATTGAGAGAAGTGAAGTTGGAAGCAGTTGTAGTTGATGTAATAGGTGGACGTGGCCCATTAGTGAAAAAGAGGTCATATAAGAGCCATTTTAGCAAAACGAGAGTTACGGACGACTTTCCTGTACAAGATACCGAGGTGTTTTCTGGAGTTTATCTGGGAGAGAGTTCCGGGGGTCAACGCCCCGCGGCCCGGTCTGTTGTGACCAGGGGCCTCCTTTAGGTCAGTGTCCCAGGATGCGGACCCACACATTCGACTAACACCCACGGTACCCATTTTATGATGGGGAACATAGGACACAGGTGAAAGAAAATGTCCAATGTTTCTACTTCTGGCTGGGAGGAATCGAAACCAGGGCCCTCACCATGTGAAGCGAGAGCGTTAGCCACCAGGCCACCAGAGCTGTATCTGGACAAGTATCATACTGATGGTACAGAATATCGAAAAGTTGATAAAATAGACATGTACAAATACTTGGGTGTTCTTGATGGACACAAGATTTCACCCCTAACCAACAGACTTTCTCGGTAAAATCGGTGGTAATGTCTGCAGTGTTGTATTTCACTGTATTCGACTAAAGAATTCTACAGGCAGGCAAAAAATTTTCGACAGTAAAAGATACCCAAGTGTTGCATATGTTCTTAACTTTTCGGTATTTTGTAGGCATCCATAAATAGTGTAATCAACTCCATTCACATTCTTCACAGATGAGTTCAAAATTATTACTCGAGACTTTCCATCAATTTTTCGGATTCTATCTTTATGAACCTCATTAGTCTCAGGAAGCATGACACACATACCTGATTTATGGAACAAATGAAGTATACAAGAACTTCGGCACGGGTAGCAAAGACCTGGTGAACTCAAATTCACTTTTAGCCAAAAAAAAAAAAAAAAAAAAAAAAAAAAAAAAAAAAAAAAAAAAAAAAAAATAAAACTAGATTAACAAGCCTCACGGAAATCGTACTGACACGATTGCAAACCAAACATACACGGATGGGGGTTAGAACTCACGAATTAGGATTCATGAAACTTCCAGACCGACGCAATTAAGCCACTGGACCAGATGGCTACAATAAGATTCATCCAAACTAGGTTATATTTATATACCATAAGAAGGTTAGCATAGGCACACTGTGACCACAAATGCAAGTTTTTACCGACGAATCTCCGCCAGCGTGGCCGTGACGAACCTAGCATTAAGTCCGTAGAAAGCTGGTTCGTTCACGGCCACGCTGGCGGGAGATTTCGTCCGTAAAAACTTGCATTTGTGGTCACAGTGGTGCCTATGGTAACCTTCTTATGGTATAAAAATATCCCTAGTTGGATGAATCTTTTTTAACCAGCTGGCCCAGTGACTAGCGCGTCGGTCTGGAGTTTTATGACACTAATCGGGGGTTTAACCCACTCGAGGCATGGTTTTTTTTTTTTTTACACTTAACGAGCTTATGATTGTAAGTTATAAAATCGTAATTTAATATCAAATACAGTATGTAAAGATTTAAGAACAATCAACGCTTTAATTTTTATAATAATAAACTTGTAATTGGGATAATTACAGACTCCAAACATCCCCTCGTTCATCAAGGCTGTGAGGACGTTCATAGACTATCTGTTTTCGGTGGAAACACAGGCAACAGTTAAGTATCTTTATTCCGAAACGTTTTGCCTACACAGTAGGCCTAACTGTTGCCTATGTGTCTGACCAACCCGTCGGTATTGTAAACCATTTTTATGTTCAGCCTATCTGATTTGTTTAGTTATTTATATAGAATCATTTATATCAAGTAGTTACAGAAGCATTGTATTAGATCACCACAAGACCCAGTACTACAACCTTCAGCAGAAATGTTGGTAGAATTATCGACAAGTTAGGTAAAAAGTACACTTGTACAACTAATAACATTTTACTGTGGCAACGTTTCACCCCCAGGGAAATTTGTTTTGTTTTTAAACGGGTTTGACAAATGTCAGGAGAGCGAAACGTTGCCACAATAAAATATAGCATTAGTTGCACATGTTTCCTTTTACCTAACACCCTGAGGGAAATTTTGAGAGAAAAGCAGACATTCATCACGACTTATGATATACTGAACATAGTAACAGAGGAACACACCTACAAAGGAGGTGATGGAGTGGTGGCACTCTGAAATTTAGAGACCCATGAATTCAAAACTTTTTCCATTTCGGCACAAAAAGAGCCATACCCAGACACCCATCCATCCAGCACAAAGACTGCCCTTAAGTTGGGGCTTATGACCCTTATACGAAGGCAAGGTGGAGGCATTTATTAGTTAGGCCTTTTACCAGCAACTAGGACAGCCATGGCATTTGAAAACCACTACCCTTTTTCCCTTCACCAGCGAAGGCAGTGCTTCTCCCTTCCTTAAGAACATAAAAATGGAGAAACACTGCAGAAGGCCTACTGACTCATACAAGGCAGGTTCTTATCAAACACCCCTACCCAAAGCCATCCAATAATTTACTCCTAGGCAACGACACCAATCAAACCCAGCCCCTCCTAGTCGTATATTTGGCCAATTCAATTCAAGTTTATTCTCTATAATGGTTACAATGTGGGGTTTACAGGTTTTGGGTATTTTGTGGTTTACATGTTATAAAATACTAATTACAGAGGGGGCCACTAGGACACCTAGCATGGCTAGGCATTTCGAGCAGACTTAGATTGTGAGGGAAAAGTTCAATAGATAGGAGTAGCGAGGGAGTATATAGTAACAATAGTTTCATTGCCGGCTACTTGTTAAGGTAGGGTAAGTCAAGCTCCCGCTATTCCCGCCTTTTTTCCCCCACCCCGAAAGTGATAGTTTGATTGCCGGCTGCTTTTTAAAGGTAGGGTCAGTCTAGCTCCGTTATCTCTTCCCTCCTTCTTCCCCCCCCCCCGAAAGGTGACGTGTGGGGCTCCGGTCCAAACAGTAATCACTAGACTCACAGTTCCCAGCACTACTGTAATACAGCCCGCCTTGTATTCTAGTGGATTTATTGGTTAAAAAGCTTCATTTTTGACCAATAATAAACTTAGTCCTTTCAGTCTTGCTCTAAGTTGACTGTTGTAATAATCACCACATCTTTTAGGTAATGTACTTATCATGAAGAGTGATTTCTTAAGCATGGGTAACCTGTCTATCTTTCCAGCTTGGATGGACAGGAGGGTCACTGCCAATCAACGAGTAGAATTGATGGAGATGGACTAACTCCCGAGACTTCCCCTTTTTGGATTTAATTACCTGTGCACCTGTAATGAAATTACAGGACGTAACCCCTCATCATTGCAGCGGTAAAGAACCTGCTTTCCTGTCATCGGGATAGAATTACTCACACTATACTGTGAAGAACGAACTGGTGGTTGTAACCAACACCTGCGACCCCCACCCCCCATCTCAGCAACTGCTACGATTTCAACAACACTCAGTGTCCCAACACCAACATCCCTATATATATTAGCGTTGAGTTCAAATGTTATTTTATTCATTTCATTTTTCATTTTTCTTTCAAATAGGATATACCTTTCATGTTTTATTGTTCTAAAGTTTGCTTTAATAAATAATAAAGTGTTTATCTTTGTGAATTATTATTTCTTTTTCTATTCATTAATTTTCCTGAGGAGGAGCCAGCCTTGGTAATACTGTCCGAAGTTGTTACAGGGCTGAGTAAGCCTTCACATATTAATTCTTAACATTAAGTCCTTACAAATATAGTATTAAGGCTAAGTGACTACATCATAATTTTGAGTTTAGCAATGTGAATGCTTTTGTTTTGGCACAATACAAAGTGTCTATATTGGAGTATCATAAGGCAAACTTATGACTAGTTAGGATTTATTTTTTAAGATTAAGATTAGTATTTTCTGGGTTTATAGTCAGTGGGGGAGTGAGTGTAATTGTGAACCACCAGGGGGTTATCATGTAGTTTTGTTGTTGGGGTGGGTCAGGGAGATAGATGTTTTCTAACTGTATTTTGAAAATGATGAATGTGTCTGCAGTTCTAGAGTTTTCAGGTAGGGTGTTTTCCAATTTAGGTCCTTTGAAATACAATTTAATTTTGTAAAGGTTTAGTGAACACGGGGAATGTCATAGAGATGTTTGTGTCTGGTGTTATGCCTGTGGTCCGTCACAAACTATCAAGAAAGCGTTTTAGGTCAAGGTTAATATTGGAATTTAAGGTCCTTTAGATATGGATTGCACAGTAGCAAGTGTGGATGTTCTGAACAGGGAGTAAGTTTAGATCTATGAAGAGTGGGGGGGTGTGTTGCCAGGGATGGAATTTAGTGATTATTCTTACTGCAGCTTTTTGTTGGGTTATTATTGGCTTTAGGTGTGTTGCTGCAGTTGAACCCCAAGCACAGATAGCATAGGTGAGGTATGGATATATAAGTGAATGGTATAGTGAGAGAAGGGCAGTTTGCGGTATGTAGTATCGTATCTTGGAGAGGATCCCCACCGTTTTGGATACTTTTTTTGTTATGTGTTGGATATGGGTGCTGAAATTTAGGCAGTTGTTGAGGTATAGGCCAAGGAATTTGCCCTCATTATGTCTGGCAATTAGAGTGTTGTCGATCTTAATGTTAAGTTGAGAAACACCTGCTCTGCTACCAAACATAATATAGTAGGTTTTGCCAGTGTTAAGTGTAAGTTTACTGGCTGTCATCCAAGTCGATATTTTGATCAGCTCCTCGTTAACAATGGTGTTGAGGGTGGCAAGATTAGGGTGGGAGATGACATAAGTCGTGTCGTCAGCAGAGAGAATGGGTTTCAGGTGTTGGGATATGTTTGGAAGATCATTGATGTAAATGAGGAAGAGCAGGGGTCCAAGGACACTTCCCTGCGGAACTCCAGTATCAAATGGCCGTATTGATGAGGCTGTGTCTTTAATGGTCTTTAAGGTCCTAGCCTCGATCGCCCTACTCGGAAGATTGTTCCACGCATCCAAAACTCTGTTCAGAAACCAGTACTTACCTATGTCCTTTCTAAATCTAAGTTTATCTAACTTAAATCCATTATTTTTGGTTCTTACCTGGTTCGACACCCTCAATAAATTTAATAGACTTAAGAGTTGGAGGCTGAAAAAAAAAAATGAACTGCGCTGAAGATTATCAGCATTTGTGAAAGTTACTATGGATTCAAGTGTATTAAAGGGAGTGAAAGTGACTTCTGAATAAGTGATCAAGTCGTCCATCGTCTCAAACTGCTTTTAAAGATAAGACTGCGATGGAAAATGGGGGTGCTAGTGAAAGAACTGAATGATGACGCTACAGGATGGATAATGGTGTGTGTTTAGTGACGATGGAGCACGATGGAAGGTGGTGTTGTGTTAGTGATTTTGAAACCCTAAGAGAAGACTATGCTCAAGAACACTGAGCTTTGGTGGGTCAAAAAAGAGAAATGTAACGACAGAACCAGGAAGAGGCTGAGAAATTTATGGAAGTTTACAAAAGCTACAGAAAGACCTAGATAGGTTGAAGTGGTCAGAGAAATTGCAAAACCGATTTTTTATTGCCCCATAAGAATTGAAAAGCATGATCATTTCCA
>NW_026476319.1:0-10250 GCF_026875155.1 Cherax quadricarinatus
GGGTTTTCCCTGCCCTTTACTCATTATTTTTTCAACCACATTGTATATTATCTGGCCTTTAATATTCTCTCTTTATTCCAGGGGCTGGTGAAAGTTGAGAGTGCCCTTAGAGTTAACATAACCTGCTCTCTCCCTGAACAAACTCTACGTCTCTTATTCCCTCTCATGATAAAATCATAATTATAGATTTCCTTTCAAGCATGAATAGCTTATTTAGATAGGAGTGAAGGAGGACAAATGGTTTTTAGGACTTGACGTGCTGTTGGAGTGTAAGCAAGGTAACATTTATGAAGGGATTCAAGGTGTGGATATTATTTAATTTCCGAAGCTATAGTGCCTAATAATTGTTTAATGTGTTGATTTGGGTCAAAATGTATTTGTATTTTGAATGGAACAAACTGGGTTCCCGCTGCGCCTGCGCAGATGTGCGGGGATATAGGTCGAGCGGGGGCACGAGGTGGGGGCAGTGTTTTGAATGTAGTGAGGAAGCTGTGAAACATGGGATCAGGAAATTGGCGTTCACGGCGGCCTAAGGATTAATATAGGCCTCACTTCCTAATAGGAAGTGTCGTAATTGTTCCTGGTGAAGAGTGAGTTCAGTTTCAGTTTAATATGTTTATTATGCACCCCATACCCATCCTGTGGGCGGTAGTCAAAAGATTACAGAGGTACATAATTGGTCCAGGGACTGGACTCAACGTGATTTACGTGACCACCATAATAAAGTGGTAAAATGAGTGGATAATAGTAGGACCGGGGGTGATGGGTGCGCCGTCATGGAATGTGTCCAGGGGAAATTACCCGTGAGTTAATCCTCACTCATTGGTCTCAGATCTTAATGGAAGGGGACCTCTAATGTGTACAATAATTATGAGACATTAAATCGTCTTGTGAATGGTAATGTAATCAGTGATAATAACATTAAGTTAAGATAATGCGGGAAGTGAAATAAATCGCCCTGCTCCGAGTGAACGCGTGGTTCTCGTCCCAAGGATAGTGAAGTTTTATGGAATCACGACTTCTAAACTGGGACAAACCAACGAATACCTCGTCCTGGCTGGAATAAGAAACCGTGTGGGGTTGTAGCAGGACATCGAAATGAGTGGTGAATGGAGGAAATAAGGAGTATCAATCACCCACAGTTAAGTAACCCTTCTAGTTATAGTAGACCGATACTGGCCAGTTAGGTATGTTGTAATTGGATAGGTTATGGGTGTTCCAGCTACATCAAGTGACCACCAGAGAATATCTGGTAAGTGGTGAGATTATGTACAAGTTTTTTTCCTTGATGGATATATCTATGTGTAACCTACCCCCCCTTCATTCAGTTACACTAATATAATCTATACAGTCCACAATTAATTGAATTTGCCGTACTTGAGGGGGGCTACCCAATTTATACTGGTCTCGGATAGATATGGAAAAGATTGTGAGGGTCGAGGGGCCACCTGCAGTGACCAGAGGTGGTTAAGTTTTCTCACATGTTTACACAGGGTGACTGCGGTAAACAATATAGTTGTTGTCTCCCAAGGAGATTACTCGTATGCATGTAATGTTGAGGTATGTACAAGTAATCACCCCTATAAAATTTTCCATATCTGCCCGCTGGTTTTTCCTGAACCGGATGCAATCAGTGAAAAATTAATTGAATTAATTACTTAAATTTAAGGTTGACTGATTTAAGAAAGTGGGTTTTAGGGTACACAAATTTAATCGGTCGTGTGGTGGATGATAATTAGCCCAATTAATTACTAGCACATGGGTGGCAGGATTTATTAATTCCCTAACCATAACTGGGTCTGAGGAAGTTAGTGCAGCTGGCAAGTCCATGGATGCCAAAGCAAAGAAAGCGTCACTACAAGCTGGGAATGGTCATGTTACTAAATCATACAACAAGTGTATGGAGTTAATGAGACAAGAAACGGTAAACCCTGATGAATTAAAGCTACACCTAGATGCCTTAGAAAATAGATATGAGTCATTAAATAATTAAGGCATAAGGAATTCGGGTGAGGAGGCCGATCTCTGTGGAATTGTGCAAATGCAAAACGGTTTTGAGGGAAAATGGTTGGAGTCAATTTTTGGGAATGGAAGGAAAATCGGTGTCTCCAAAACCCCGATTGGAGGGTTTTTAAATGGGAAAAATGGGGGTTTTGGCCCAAACACAAATAAGGAATCGAAGGTGTTACAAAACTAAAAATTTAAAATGAATGCCTGTTTTAAATTCCGGGGAAACATGGAGGAGTTGCTTGGTTACCCTTTAAAGGAGCAAAGTAGGGGGTCTAAGTGTTAAAATTTGGGCTATTTAAAGATAGTAAGGAATTTCGAAATTTTCAAACAAAAGCATCCAAATTGGGTAATAATATATGGAGGCAGGGGTTTGTTGGGCACTTACGGAAAAAAAAAAAATTGGACAAAAGTAGGTGGATCAAAAGTACAAATTTTGGTAGTTTGAGGGGCCTCCAGAGCTATTGTCCAAAACCCGCAACAGCCCCCAAAATTAAATCCTGGGAAACACTTTTAAGACCTTGAGTTAAATTAACAAAGGAAATTTTTTATCCCTTTGAATTTCAAATTTGCCCAAACAGTAGAGGGTTCCAACGGGAATACCCAAAAGTTTTTCATGGAAGATATAGCAGTTGGGCCCGGGGCTGGAGTTTAAATTTGGGTCTGCAGCCGCCAACATTTACCTCTGGATACCACGCCGGGCCCCGGCCGGGGGGGGCGTTCCCGGAACTTATCTCCAAATCAATAATATAGTCCACCTTACTAAACGGGGTTTAAACGTAGGCACATATAAAGTGACAGGGGGCCATTTAATAGTGGTTCCCCAACATCAAAGCAAAAAGGGAGGAAGTACCACAATAAGGGTAGCCCAGTTGATAAGAGGTCAGCAAAGAAAGGAGAGATTGTATCTTCTGCAACGGTACTCATTTCTCTAAAACTGTAATGCCTATAATTCATGGGATGTTAAAGGGGAAAAGATTGGAAGAGCTTGCAGATGTATCGGGTGTCTAGGAAATCATATGTAAGGGTTTTCCCGGGTGCTAATTTGCACCATTGTTATCAGTGTAACAAGGGAAGACACACATAGCTATGTTAAGAGTGGATCTAATCGTAATGAGGGTAACAATAGTACTGATAGTGATAATAACCCCGGACACAACAGTAGCCAACGTAAGATTGCAGCTAATGTCGGTATGATGGCCTAGCTGAGGTGCTTTACCTGTGTTGGATGTGGTGATTAATGGTAAACGGCGTAAATCCAAAACTGTAACAGCATTACTGGATCAGGGATCACAACGTACCTTCATAAAAAGTAATTGTTTAATGGGATGAAGGTACAATGGGAGACCCTGCTATACTCAGTTATCTGGCTTTCTCTCGAAAAGAAGGCCCAGTCATACGACACTGTTTATGTAACTGTCAGGCTGGGCAATGAGAGAAAACGTATTAATGCCGTAATTGTGGATAGGCCCCGGAGAAAATATCTACAATAGGGCTTGGGTAACCCCTACTGAAAGGCTTTCAAGTAAGGTAAATTTGGCACTTTCTGGTGTAAATAATGATTCTGGGGGGCCCAATAGATATTTTGATGGGTTTAGTAAACCATGATGCCACCTTTGTAAAGGGTATGACAAAGAAATGCGGAGTCACCCTTCTAAGGACCGCGGAGGTCACGTGATGTATGGCAGGCTTCCTCGTACTGATAATGAATGACTGGGGAAGCCATAAATACAGTTACGGTGTGTCTTACTCATGAAGTATCACCCCAGTATAAATATACTTCAATAGAGGATGAAGTTGAACCTGTGTATAAATTTTGGGAATTGGACAGCATAGGGATCAATGTAAATGAAGAAAGTTCAGATGATTCCTTTACTCAAAACAATACCAGAAGGATGTTAAATTTGAATTGGACAATACTGGGTGGGGACTTCCGTGGAAGCTGAACCATCCAGACCTCCCAAACTAATTACCGGATGGCATATGGACAATTAAAGGCTCAGCTCCATGAACTGAGAAAGACACCAGAACTGTTGACTGCTTACGATGATTTTAATTAATAACAGTTAAATAATAAATTAATAGAGGAGGTACCTCCCAAGCAAGCCAGATTTATGGTCCTATTTGCCACATCACGGAGTGAAAAAGGATTCTAAGACCACCCCCTCTGAGGATTGTGTTTTTAAATTTAGTGCCGGAGTAACAAAAATGTACCTAGTTTGAATGACTGTTTGATGACAGGTCCGTCGTTGACGGAAAACTGGGAGACATATTATTAAACTTCAGGGTTTAAAAATTTGCCTTTACGGCAGACATAAGTAAAACTTTCCTGAGAGTGGGTCTGCAGGGGCTGACCGGGATTGCACTAGGTTCTTATGGCCCGAGAATCCTAGTGACCCACTTTTGTCCCCTAAGACTTTTCGCTTTTAGGAGTGTTTGTTTGGTGCTACCTCCAGTCCATTCCTACTCCAGGCAACGATAAATGCACACCTTAAAACGTACGGGTGGTCCAATGATTGGAGTAATGGGTAAACAATTTTATGTGGGCAATTTCCGGGGGTGACGGGCTACTGAAGAGGAACTAATGAGCAATATGAAGGGGCTAATGAAATAATGCAAGGTGCAAATATGCCCCTGAGGGAATGGAAACAGTAATTGTCCAGTTTTTAAAGGGCTCAAATAAATAAAGACAACCCTGGAGTTGAAGTGTCTAAAAAATAGAATGGCTGGGGACTGACTTGGGACACAGAGAGAGACTTGTTATCGTTAAAGTCTAATAACTACAGCATGCCCAATAAATTAACCAAGAGAGTCTTACTTGCGAAAGTTCAAAATGCTTCGATCCACTAGGCTTAGTGTCCCCACTTACCATAAGAGGAAAATTGTTGATACAAGAAGCATGGAAGCTTTAAATGTGCTTGGGATGAAACCCTACCTGAGGAATTTGTTGAAAGGTGGGAAGAACTAATAGGTGAATATGTAAATTACCAATGTTGGAGTTCCCCCCGTAATGTGGCCAGTCAAGATGGAGAAAATGTACTCCACATTTTTTGTGATGCTTCGAAATTAGCATATGGAGCAGTCGCTTACCTTCAATGTAATAGTGCCATTTCTCTTGTTATGTCTAAGGCTAAGGTGGCTCCAATCAAATCACGTACCTTACCTCAGTTGGAATTAACGGCCATTTATGTAGGTTTTCAAATTAGCCAATTATATAAGAAATAAATTGCGAGAGATAAATATCAGCGACACCGTAATTTGGTCTGATAACGAGGTGTCCTTACAATGGATTCGTAATGGTAACAGTAAGATTGTGTATGTATGTCTATTTACTTGTACAGCTACTAGGGCTGTTCATCTAGAAGTGGCTCAGGACTTGTCGCAGAACAGTTCATACAGCTGTTCCGGAAATTTGCAGCTAGGAGATCCTGTCCAAGATTGATGATCTCAGATAATGCCACCAATTTTGTAGCAGGTGTCAACACTTGATGGAATTACTTTAAAAGTGATGATGTACAGTCTTTGTTGACCCAGCAAGGGTGTGTCTGGAAATTTATTACTCCCAGAGCCCCTTGGCAGGGAGGACTGTACGAAAGAATGATAGGTACAGTGAAAAGATGTCTTCGTAAGGTGCTACACGGAAGAGAATTAATTTGGAGGAATTCGTGCAGTGTTGGTGGAGGCAGAGGACCGGGTAAACAATCGCCCCCTGTCATACATGAGTGACACTCCTGATGTGGGGGATCCTGAATCCCTCTCACCTAATATGTGGACGAAGGTTAGAAGCTGCACCTATCTATAGAGATAATCCCGAGGGAAGTGATGAGGATTACAATAACGTGACCGTGTTGAGTGATAAGTTCAAAATGTTAAATAAGGTAATTTTCTCATTGGTCCGACGTGTGGTGTAAAGAATATCTTCTTACACTACGTGAACATTTTATGGTGCGCCAGAGGCAGTAAAACCACAGAACATTCAACCAGGTGACATTGTGTTAATTGATACTGAAACAAATCGAACATTGTGGCCTCTGGGCAAGGTTTGTTACATTATACCCACATGCACAAGGTGTTGTCAGAAACGTCATGTCTTGTGTCGTGGTCAGGAAAGTTTGCGTACCATTAATAAATTAATTCCCTTAGAATTAAATGGTTTTTCAATCCAGTCAGATGGAAATCTAAGGGAAAGCAAAAACGAGTGATATTGAAGACACTGACCGAGTAATGCAAAAAAAAATTGTAGTAAGACCCACTAGGAAAACAGCAGCGCAATCTAAAGATGGCTGGAATCGTTTCCTGAGGAAGACGCAATTTAAGTCATCTAACAACGACTTCCGCCCAGCCGCAGTGTGGAAATTATTTAATTTCCGAAGCTATAGTGCCCAATAAGTGTTTAATGTGTTGATTTGGGTCAAAATGTATTTTTTATTTTGAATGGAACCAACTGGGTTCCCGCTGTGCTTGCGCAGATGTGCAGGGGTATAGGTCGAGTGGGGACACGAGGTGGGGGCAGTGTTTTTTAATGTAGTGAGGAAGCTGTGAAACATGGGATCAGGAAATGGCGTTTACGGCGGCCTAAGGATTAATATAGGCCTCACTTCCTAATAGGAAGTGTCGTAACTGTTCCTGGTGAGAGTGAGGGAACGTGATTTACGTGACCACCGTAATAAAGTGGTTTAAAATGAGTGGATAATAGTAGGACTGGGGGTGACGGGTGCGCCGCCATGGAATGTGTCCAGGGGAAATTACCCGTGAGTTAATCCCTCACTCATCGGTCCCAGATCTTAATGGAAGTGACCTTAATGTGTATAATAATTATGAGATGTTTTAAAACGTCTTGTGAATGGTAATGTAATCAGTGATAATAACATTAAGTTAAGAGAATGTGGGAAGTGGAAATAAATCGCCCTGGTCCGAGAGAACGTGTGGTTCCATCCCCCGGATAGTGAAGCTTTATGGATACGACTTCTAAACTGGGACAAAACCCAACGGATACCTCGTCCTGCTGGAATAAGACCGTGTCGGTGTAGCAGACATCGAAAATGAGATGGTGAATGAGGGGAAAAAAGGAGTATCAATCATCCACAGTTAAGTAACCCTTCTAGTTATAGCAGACTGTTTCTGGGGCCCGTTAGGTATGTTGTAATTGGATAGGTTATGGGTGTTCCAGCTACATCAAGTGACCAAACCCGAGAATATCTTTGGGAAGTTTGGGGAGATTATGTAAAAAGTGTTTTTCCTTGATGGATATTCTATGTGTAAAAAATACCCCCCTCTTCAATTCAGTTACACAAATATAATCTATACAGTCCACAATTAATTAGTAGCGCCGTACTTGAGGGTGCTACCCAATTTATACTGGTCTGGATAGATGTGGATAAGATTGTCAGGGTCGAGGGGTCACCTGCAGTGACCAGGGTGTAAGTTTTCTCACATGTTTACACAGGTGACTACGGTTAAACAATATAGTTGTGTCTCCCAAGGAGATTACTCATATGCATGTTTAAAGTTGGGTATGTAAAAGTAATCACCCCCGTAAAATTTTCCATACCCAAAGAAACCGGCAGGCCGGACTTGAGTGCTGGAGATGGGAGTACAGTATCTGCACTCTGAAGGAGGGATGTTAATGTTGCAGTTTTATAAATGTAGTGTAACGTGCCCCTGGCAGACTGATGGAGTGAATGATGATGAAAATTTTTCTTTTTCTGTCCACCTGCCATGGTGGGAAATGGCCGATGTGTTTAATAATAGTAATTATAATGTTTGTCAACAGTAACTTTTTCTAGCCATTACTGAGACTATTTATGTTGAGATTGTGGGAATAATCTTGATAAGTCTAAAGCATCTTCATAATGTTGGAGACTTATATTCTAAAATCAGAGAAAAGGTGAAGGCTATTGAAGACGTCAGTCTCGGCTGAGTGGTTGAGGGGATGAAGACATGTGCTAGAGATCTGGACCTACTAATTTGCAGGCCTACCCATTTCTCCCGACTGATAAGTCATCATTAAAACTCATACTGTTGGAAGACAGCTTCAGTGTTGTGAGAACTCTTATGTGTGAGTTGTGACTAGGGATATACCTAGTGAAACACTGGAAATAGTTTTCCTTTTTGAAAAGTCCCTCACAGGCCTCTGCTTCCCCTCTGCCTTTCACTTGACCTCAGCCTTTCACCTCTATCAACATACAGTGTAGAGGGGAATTTTGCTAGTCCACTGCTACTCGTGCCTCTGAAAATGCGCACAGCTCATCCCTTTACCAACCTGAGGAATAACGACGAGTGTGCAGTCCTACATGAGTTGGTAACCCAGGTGTGCACACACTGAAAATTCGTCTTTCATTCCAAGACACATGTGCTAGAAGTTCTGCAAGTTTGGAGTGAGTAACTATTTGTACGAGTATTGGAGTGTTTGGTAACTCTTGAGAAGTCTGCCTCAGTCAGTGACCTTGAGCGAGGCACTGCATCACCTGCCTGAGACTTTCGCCCATATTGACTATGTGAAGAGAGGCGAATGTGCGTGCTCAGTTACCCCTGCTGTTCTCCTGTATCTCCAACTCTCCGCCTTTAAACTCAGCCGTTCATCTTTATCAACGTGCAATGTAGAGGTGTATTTTGCTGCTCCGCTGGTACTCGAATAACTGAGTTCCACACAGGTAGTCACCTCTGCCTACCTGAGAAATAAGGATGAAATTCCCATCCTGCGTGAGTTGGTGATCCAGACCTGACTGAGGCCTGCCAGGTGAATCCGACTGTGCCGCTTGTACAAAATGTGTTATATGTCTAACTGAGGAAGATGACCTTTTATTCTTCTATGCACTGAGTGTTTCTGGGAGGAATGCTGCATAGTTGGAACAAAACAAGAGTGGTTAAGAACAATTTAATGAGCATTGCAGTACCTGGTAACTCCTTTTGGAGACGGCTTTTTAACTGTAACATGGCAGAGGTTCATCTATAAACATAGTAAGTTTGTGCTGATTTGTTTGTCCACACAGTGAAAATTTGTCTGTCATTCCAAGACATGTGTGCTAGATGTGTAAAGTGCTGTGGGTTTGTAGTAATTAACGAGTAGTACAGTGTTGGTAACTCTCGAGACGATCTCGGGCCCAGTGAATGACCTTGAAAATGGCACTGCAACCACGGCCACTACACCCATATTGCCTGTGTCTAGCGAACTCTTATGTGTGAACTGTGATAGTGATATACCTAGTGAAACAAAATGTTGATTTGAAGTGGCTGTAGGAGCCCTACCTTCACTCCGCCTCACTCGCCTGCCTCCCCTCCTTCCTCGATTTAGAACTCAGCCATTCGCCTCTATTTACTTATGGTCTAGAGGCGGTTTTTGCCAGACCACATAAGTACTTGAGTGCCCGTGTCAGTCCTCTGTGCCGCACTCCACTCATCTTACGAATGTGTCTCCTGTGTGCCTACCTGCCTGCTACAAGCAAATATCCAGGTGGTTGACACGGGCTTAGCAAGCACATTCAAGCAAGCTTGAAAGCAGCACTCAAAGCTAGCCAGAACAAGCTAAGGCAGCCTGCAGTTATAGCTGTCTTAAGGCCCAGCATGTCTATGAATACGTTCTACAGTGCTGCTGGCATACCAGTGTTTCCTGTAGTGGCTTAGTTAAGAACAATTTAACGAGCATTGCAGTACTGACATTTTAAGTGGGACATGCCAGAGGTTCACTTATAAACGTAGTAAGTGTGTGGTGATTGGCTTGTACACAGTGAACATTCATCTGTCATACGTGTGCTAGAAGTGTTAAGTGCTGCTTTCCCCAACAGTTAATTGTCATTTGTAAGCCTGTATTAAGACTTTAAAAGGCTCAGAGTGTACTTCAGTGTAGCGACTCCTTACATTTGATAAATCAGTGTAAAAAATGCTCTGCTCAGTGTAACTGAACTATTAAATATGGTTACATAATTAAGTTGCTTGTCCTAGTGTCATTGCTGTGTTTTCTAATACATTTTCTCATTCAGACTGAAACTTTACTGCTAAATTCCCAGTAATATTTCAAATTGCACTGTTCATCTGTGGTGTGAGTGTGTAACTTTTGCTTTGTATTTTTACTGTGAACAAGCTTACTCCTGCATAATGTTCAGTTTCATGATACATTCTCTCTTGGTAATTCGGGTTACCTTTAAACTGTGTTAAAACAAGAGTCAGCCTGTTAACATCTATATTCCTTGCCATCTCATCTAGTGGGTTTAGCGCCTAGTTAAAATTGTAATAGTAAACACAAT